>JAUIMM010000519.1:10690000-10987500 GCA_031769625.1 Taudactylus pleione
GTTGCACTAAATGCAATAACAAATGCTTAGATGCTGACACAGATACTGCAATATTCCTCTTGATGATTGGTTCTACCTTATGGATGATATGATCTGTTCAAATTAATTTAATAATGTAATTATGAGTCAGTCATAAAGTTGATATTTCAATACATTATAATGTAACACCCCCTGTGACAGTAGGCGGAGTGATACAGTGCTCTGTGTATATGTTAATAGAGAAAGAAATGGGCGGAGTGATACAGTTCTGTGTAATTTGTACTATCAGAGAAAGAGGGGCGGAGCTTCACCACAGAGCTATGATGATACCTATCAGTAAGAACAGAGGAGAACATCTCAGTCAGGACCCTAGGGAAGAAGAGGGGAGGAGTTCCTGGTGTCCCCTGGCACCATAAATTGTTGAGGAGAAGGGGAGTCACCCCCAATTATGTTGTGAGGGGGAACTACTACACAAAGCAAGGGCAAAGCCGATATATGAAGAGAGGAGAATCACCCAATAAGAGGGGCCATTAGCCCAGTTATGGAGAGCAGGAGTGAGAACCCATTGTGGGCCTGATTCTGAGTCAGAAGGGTCCTCTGTTAATGTGCACAATGTCGAGTTTTTGCATACAGCACATGTGCAGAAGCGAATTTACACATTTTTTGGTATCTCCATCCTATTTTGAGTCGGATGGAACTTGGCCGGATCTGTCTTTTCGTGAAATGGGGCATTTTGAGGTAGAAATGACAATGAGATAACCACCCTGATTTATTAGAATTATACGTACAGGGAAGGGAAGCCTGTTTCTGATGGATCTCTTTCACTTAGCATGGGGCTGGTGCAAGTGCCAACACTAATGATGACAATTGTGGTGGTTTGGGAAAATCACCTCAACCATGGGTGGCACGGATTTCCACTTGCAAAGGCACAAACCACCAACAGATTCTTGCATTAGCATAAGGTAGTAAATCAGGCTTCTGCCACTGCCAACAACTACAGAGTGTGACTCAGAATCAACCCCATTATGGATACAGAGGGGGGAGTTACAGCCCTTAGGCCAGGGATGGGGAACCTTTATTTCTGCTGAGGGCCACTTGGATATTTATAAAATATTTGCTGGACATACAAAATTATCAACTTAAAAATTTGCCTGATATACAGTACCAGTCAAAAGTTTAGACACACCTTCTCATTCAATGATTTTTGTTTATTTAAATTATTTTCAACATAGTAGATTAATACTGAAGACATCAAAACTATGAAAGAACACATATGGAATTATGTTGTAAACAAAAAAGTGTTAAACAAATTAAATTATGTTTTATATTTTAGATTCCTCAAAGTAGCCCCCTTTTGCTTTGATGACAGCTTTGCACACTCTTGGCACTCTCTCAATTAGCTTCATGAGGTAGTCTCCTGGAATGGTTTTCCAACAGTCTTGAAGGAATTCCCAGAGGTGCTGAGCACTTGTTGGCTGTTTTTCCTTCACTCTGCAGTCCAACTCATCCCAAACCAGCTCAATTGGGTTTAGGTCGGGTTATTGTGGAGACCAGATCATCTGACGCAGTACTCCAACACTTTCCTTCTTGGTCAAGTAGCCCTCCTATAGCCTGGAGGTGTGTTTGGGGTCATTGTCTTGTTGAAAAACAAATGATGGTCCAAGTAAGCGCAAACCAGATGGGATGGCATGGCGCTGCAGAATGCTGTGGTAGCCATGCTGGTTAAGTGTGCCTTGAATTTTGAACAAATCACCAACAGTGTCACCAGCAAAGCACCCCCACACCTCCTCCTCCATGCTTCACAGTGGGAACCACACATGTAGAAACCATCTGCTCACCTTCTCTGTGTCTCAAAAAGACACGGTGGTTGGAACCAAAAATCTCAAATTTGGACTCATCAAACCAAAGTACAGAGGCCCTGATTCAGAGCCGCTCGCTATTTGAGAGCGGTCGCTCTGAATCAGGGCGGGCCGATTTTTTTTTTTTGAACCCCGGCCTCTAGACCATTCGCTAAGCTGTGGGTTAACAACCACAGCTTTAGCGGGCGGCCTGGCAATGGTCGCGATTGCGATGAGACCCTTGTGGTAGGGTCTTGTCCATCGCAAGCCCCAGTGAACTTCCTGCTCTAATAGAGCAGGAAGTTCACTACTGACATCACGTGTCGCCTACAAAACAGGGCGAGCTGTCGATCAACATCGACAGCCGCCCCGTCTTGTAGCGAGCCCCGGAGCGAGTGATTTCTTGCTCGTTCCGGGGCTCGTACGCACTGCCCGGCCATCGACCCACTTACGAGCGCTATGCGCTCGCGAGTGGGTCTGAATCAGGCCCAGATTTCCACTGGTCTAATGTCCATTCCTTGTGTTTCTTGGCCCAAACAATTCTCTTCTTCTTGTTGTTCATCCTCAGTAGTGGCTTCTTCGCAGCGATATGACCATGAAGGCCTGATTCACGTATTCTCCTCTGAACAGTTGATGTTGAGATTTGTCTGTTACTTGAACTCTGTGAAGACTTTATGTGGTCTCTTATCTGAGGTGCTGTTAAGTAGCGGTTTCTGAGGCTGGTAACTCTAATGAACTTATCCTCTGCAGGCAGAGGTAACTCTTGGACTTCCTTTCCTGGGGCAGTCCTCATGAGAGCCAGTTTCATCATAGAGTTTGTTGGTTTTTGCAACTGCACTTGAGGATAAATTCAAAGTTCTTGAAATTTTCCGTATCGACTGACCTTCATGTCTTAAAGTAATGATGGACTGTCATTTCTCTTTACTGAGTTGAGTGGTTGGTGCCATAATATGGATTACAACAGTAGTCAAATAGTGGCGTCCACTGTGTACTAACCCTACCTCTGCACAACACAACTGATGGTCTCAAACACATTAAGAAGGCAAGTAATTCCACAGATTGACTCTTGACAAGGCACACCTGTTAATTCAAAACCATTCCAGGAGACTAACTCATGAAGTTGATTGTGTGCAAAGCTGTCATCAAAGCAAAAGGGGGCTACTTTGAAGTAACAAATAATAAAATATAAAGTATATTTTGATTTGTTTAACACTTTTTAGTTTACAACATAATTCCATACGTGTTCTTTTATAGTTTTGATGTCTTCAGCATTAATCTACTATGTTGAAAATAACTTGAATAAAAAAAAAACCATTGAATGAGAAGGTGTGCCCACACTTTTGACTGGTACTGTGTGTGTGTGTGTGTATATATATATATATATATATGTATATATATATATATATGTGTGTGTGTGTGTGTGTCACCCACAAAGTGCACCCTCATCTCACCCACACTGTGCTCCCTCTTCCCTCATCTCACCCACACTGTGCACCCTCTTCCCACATTGCTCCCTCTTCCCACATGTCACCCACACTGTGCACCCTCTTACATCATCTCACCCACACTGTGCACCTTCTTCCCTCATCTCACCCACACTGTGCATCCTCTTCCCTCATCTCACCCACACTGTGCTCCCCCTTCCCATATATCACCTGCACTGTGCTCCCCCTTCCCTCATCTCACCCACACTGTGCACCCTCTTCCCTCATCTCACCCACACTGTGCTTCCCCTTCCCACATTGCTCCCTCGTCCCTCATGTCACCCACACTGTGCACCCTCTTCCCTCATCTCTCCCACACTGTGCACCCTCTTCCCACTTCACCCACCCTGTGCTCCCCCTTCCCACATGTCACCTGCACTGTGCACCCTCTTACATCATCTCACCCACACTGTGCACCTTCTTCCCTCATCTCACCCACACTGTGCACCCTCTTTCCTCATCTCACCCACACTGTGCTCCCCCTTCCCATATATCACCTGCACTGTGCTCCCCCTTCCCTCATCTCACCCACACTGTGCACCCTCTTCCCTCATCTCACCCACACTGTGCTCCCCCTTCCCACATTGCTCCCTCGTCCCTCATGTCACCCAAGCTGTGCACCCTCTTCCCTCATCTCTCCCACACTGTGCACCCTCTTCCCTCATCTCACCCACACTGTGCACCCTCTTCCCACATTGCTCTCTCGTCTCTCATGTCACCCACACTGTGCACCCTCTTCCCTCATCTCACCCACACTGTGCTCCCCCTTCCCACTTCACCCACACTGTGCTCCCCCTTCCCTAATCTCACCCACACTGTGCTCCCCCTTCCCTAATCTCACCCACACTGTGCTCCCCCTTCCCACATGTCACCCACACTGTGCTACCCCCTCCCTCATCTCACCCACACTGTGCTCCCCCCTCCAACATTTACCTGTACCAACGCTGAAAGGAAAAGTCATCCATGGCCATCTTCTTTCTTCTGCTTCTTAGGGGCAGATTCAATTAGCCGAGGGGTTCTCCCCGTGACTATTTGCCATCCAAAATCCCTGCGGCGCGGGGTAAAGGTATTCAATTAAATAGCCTTTTTCCCGCACTGTAAAATTGGGACTCACACGCACATTGATTCTGCGTAAACTGTGGAATCAATGTGTTCTTTCCCCGCGCGCGAGGCCGATTTGGTTGTTTTAACGTGGATTTTACCTCACACCCCCATGATCTGCGAGGTAAAGTCCGACTGCGGGGACTCACGCGCAGGGTCTCGGGCACTCCCACGCGAGGAATCCTCTGCAACTGAATTGATCCAGCGCGGCAATTAGCCGCGGGGTAAACCCCGTGGCTAATTGAATCTGCCCCTAAGTCTTCATCCCTGGAGAAGCTTAACACCGCACTGACTGGGCTGGGGGCGGAGCTTCCTGATGACTAATTAGCTCTCTCTGCTGAGCTTCTCCAGGGCTGACAGCAGCAGAAGATGCTGATGCTATCCTATCCGGGCTGGGTCCTGCATGTGTGCAGCGTGCGACTGCAGGTAGAAATGGGTGGGCCTGATAAAATGATTGTGCAGGCCGTATACGACCCACGGGACAGAGGTTCCACATCCCTGCTTTAGGCATAAGGGAATCGCATAGATACTGACAGTGGTGGAGGGCTCCATCTGGCCAGTACAGCCAGACTGATTGTACATCTCACTGAGAAGAATGATTCTGACTCACCACTATATTCCATTTAAAACACATTTTATTTTTCTTGATCCTTCAAACCTTACCAATCTCCATAAAAACAACAACCCATCTATTCAGCACCAACGACCAATGCCAATTGATCAGTGTCTTTTTAAAACAATAAAAAAAAATTTTGTTATTGGACTATGACAAGAAGATATCAAGATTGTATTTAATAGAATAGTGAGCAACTATTTTTGAAATTAGTATTTTAAATAAAAGTTTATTTGCATTTTTTTTTTTTTACTTTTTTCTGTATAATGGTAATACACTACTGGTGGTTCCAGTATAATGGGCAGTCATCTCTAAGACCACTTCTTGTGGATTACTGACTATTATACTGTGTCCTCTGTGGTGTCAACTTCAGCAGCAAATTTTAAAATGACTCTTTGGGCCAATGCAATGTGTTTGCAAAAAGAGACAGTTTTGTGTGTTACACCTGTATGTGGTTCTTCTTAAATAAACTGAAATTGTTGACTTTATTTACCACCAAATATCCAAGTATAAGCGAGAGAAAGTTTTTCTTCTATAAGATGAATATGTAAGGTACTGGTCACATCCTATTAAATATGGCACTGTATATATAAAATATTGGTGATACATGGTTCTTTATACTGCTTAAATGGTCAATGAATAGAACATGTATTCAAGTAAGAGATATGTAATTAACAAAAATTGGTATATGTACCATTTCCAAACACGAGTGATACTTACTCAATCTCTTCTCCATTCCCTTCATCAACAAGCGAACAGAGATGCATGCTTATTCAGAATTAATTGGTCTCTATGGAGCAACAGAAGTACAATACAAGGGTGATCTAGCAGGGGAGGAGGAGAGTAGAGCATGTCCTACATTATTTCTTCTGCTCATGTTCCATCATATGTACTCTGTAAAACAGCCATATGCACTCTATGCATTTAGAGAGAACCATCAGTATATAGAGGGTTGGGGGCAGTTCGAATGTATAGATACAAACAACTTGGAAAAAACATGAAGATAGTCGGATAGGGCTTATGATAACAGTAGGATTCTGGAGTTGAGACAGCATTATCTGTGACCCAGAATGAGGCCAAATGTCATTATTTTATGGCCATGTTAATTTTTTAAAACACAATTCTTATTATTATACTCTTGTTCCTAGCACAATGGTAGGGGTCATGAGCTATGAATAAGTTTTCTATTTATTTTAGCAAATAGTATTTCCATTTTAAAAAAATTCAGCATATTGGCAAATAAACTGAATTGTAACATTGGTGTGTCTAGAACTGTATCTTGGTAACCTCACCTTTCCGTCCTAACCAGGTTTTCTTCTCTTATCTACAGTACTTCTGTTTCAGGGACTTGGCATTTCACTTTATGATAACTGTTTTTACCATTGAACTTCCAATCACGCCTGTTTATTTTGTTGATATTCACTCTCTGAGAACCTTTACCTTTGTACCTTATCCATGTTTCTTGAATTTTGCATTCAATGATGCAAACAACACATGTAGCTTAAGTGGGGTGTTAATGGTGATATGGGTACTTGCTGAATTGTTCTCAAGGTGCTTCTTGCATTTCGGATACTTTTATTATCCAAACATAACAATCAGGGGTTAAACTTTAAATCCACTAAACAGCACAAATTTACCATTTTTGTATACTTAATTTATTAAGTTATATCTTCTATATTCAACTTCTTTTAAAGTAATTTTCCCTTTTTTTTATATCTTGTAGTGTTGAAACTGTCCCCATGAAAAAGTAAGCTTTGTATGTGATTTTCATGTTTTTCTTTACTTTTTAATTTTTTTTATAATATTAATTGAGGGGCTATATAATACTTGTTATACTTTTGATGTTAGTCTGTGCTTATCAATTAAGTTAATACCAGGTGCACTTATTTTTCAATTGTATGCACGCTGTAAAATTCTTATAACTCCTCCTATATGTATTTTGATTAAATTTCAGGGTTTTTATTGCATGGATTTAATTTTTTATACATTATCCTGTTATTGTTCCACAGTGTCACACACATATAGTATTTCACATTCAGGTTATTTTGTATCTACATTTTTACCCCATAATTTTTTTCTTTTTCTTTTTTCTTTTATACATGATTGCATCTATTTATTTTTCTCATGCAATTGTTTTGTTACAGTATGGAAAATGGTAATAATGGTTATCATAATGAGTATTTGTATGGTATACGCAATCCTATAATGACAAGGTAAACAATTTTCTTAACAGACAATTATTAATGCATGCTTTTCTTTTATTTGCATGACATTAACATTACCACAATGGTGGTCAGCATGGACATACTATAAGATAATGAATAAAAAAATATATATATATTTTTATTTAATTGAGGAATTCATACATTTTTGTTAAATTACTTGAAAGTTTTTTTTTGAAAAGGCCTCAGTCCAACTTTTCATTAAATATGTGAAAAAAAATGATTGCATGTTTTCTATGATGTTTTCAACTTTCTAATATTGTGAAATTGTAATGGAAAAATGTTTCAAGTAGGACTGATGTTTGTTTTTTGTGCATGGTGTTAAAGTTTTATGGGAATGAAGCATGGGAATTTTGCTTATGTTTTATAACTGACAACAGTTTTTACAATACTTGCCTATTTTTTAAATTTGGCTCAGTACTATACAAACTACTTTAAAAAGTGTCCGTGTACACAATGGCATCTGTAAAAATCTGTCTTAATGTTGTCATTAAAGGCAGTCACATGTTAAAGACATAAAATGTAACAGTACATTTAAAATATATTAATATAAATTTGTAGACATTATATTTGACATTTTTACTATGTGTAATATGAAGCCTCTATTCAAAACATAAATACTTAATAAGCCCAAAAAGCCTAAATAAATTTACTGTAGTTCATCTGGCTTTACTTTATGAAGGAACTCCATAATATATAATTTTAGAAAATCTTATTCATGTAACTGACTTACTGAATTGTACAAGCAAAACAGGATATAAAATTTAGCATGAACCTGCGACCAAATATTTTGTAAAAGAGAGGATGATTTCAGGGCTAAATGTAGTATGCAGTGCGCTTCAAAGCCACAATATCCGAAACCACTGAATTTTAAGGAGCAATTACATTCAATACAAAATCAGCCAAGTTTTGTATTGAATATATCTGCACGTCTAAATCAATTGACTAAAGCGGCTGTAAACATGGCAGATTTTAAAAGTGCCTCATAGTACATTAAGCCCCAAGTCTCCTTGAATAGAATGACAAACAATGTACCACAAATAATACCCAAATTGTTACTACTTCATTTATTTTATTTTTATTTGTATGCCTCCCCGTATGTGTTATTTTGGATGCACCACTCAGTAAAGTACTGTAAATTACACTAGCTGACTAGTTTGCTCTATTGTTGTAGTGTTCGATTAAACAACATAAGCTCTAATAGGGGTCATATCTTGGCCTACAGATGTGTCTTCATACAACTATACTTTTTTGCGCCATAAGACGTGAGACACCTGACGTCACTTAGATGCTCCACCACTGGTTGCGATTCCATGTGCTTGCGTACTTTTTGCATACAAATTTGATTATAGTGCACTAGGGATTTAGGATTAGTAATTTTGTTATAAATTGATATAAAGTCACAGATTACGAATAACGATGCATGGCGCGAGGCATGATGTGGGTCACTCACATCGGACCTCTGTCTTTTGCCTTTTTACCCAGATTGCATACATTTTCCTGAATTTTGCATCTTAAGTCGCTTATAGTGAACTAAGTACTTAGAATTTGTATTTTTGTTGCAAAGGAATTGGTATAAAGTCACAGATTAAGATGCATACAATATTTTAAGAGAAAGGTGCATGACACGGCCAAATTGCAAAGTCTGTGGCGAGTCAAATTGACAATTTGGTGTGATTTTAAGAATAGGTGTATGTGGACACATCTGTATGTTTAAGTTATGCATATGAAGATTAGTCAGATATAGTTTAAAACCATGAGAAGATTTGAAAGAGTTGGCAATTTAAGGAGGGAGGAAAGTAAGCACAACTTAGCAATTATGTGATTCTGATACAGTGGTTGATTAAGATAACTACATAGAGAGAGTGCGCAAGATGCTTCATCAGTCACTTAAAGCTGCCCTCCCAGGTTGTATGTACCCAGGGTGCCAATCAACTGGAATCATGCAGCCCAGGAAAAATGTCTGTGTGAAACAGGCTATAAGTCTCTGTGGCTCATCTCCTTGCCACTGTTGAAAAGCAACCAAGGTTGTGTGGTGCTTTGGATATGGTTTATCAATGGGAGGTCCTATATCAGTGATTACAGCTGTACTTTGTCCTTCCAGCCATATTTCACCTCCACTTCAATTTTAAAGTAACAACCCTAAATGTTTGGTCACCTAGATGCAGTCTGAAACATTGACCGTTCCAATAATGCACTATGTACTGCTTTTGAGTTTTACTTTCCATTAGAACACAATTTTAATATATCTACTGTATGTATGTGTATATATATATATATATATATAGCTATAGATCGCCTCATAGCATTGCACCTTAAATAGAAAGATTGTTTATTGACATATAAAGCAGGCTAGTCACTATCTATTGTCAAGGTCATATCTCAACTTTCATTGAGTTTGACTGATGAACCTCATAGGCCCCTACAGCCTGGGATTTTTCATCATTATATTTTGTCAGTGGTTTTGTAATGCCAGCTTCTGCTGTGTGAATTGTAAAGCTGCATGAGTTTCAGTGTTACAGCATTTAAAACATTGTTGATTTTTCCTCAATAAATTCTGGCCCTATGACTAGTGACATTTCTTTTCTATACCACGTTCCTTGGCTTTCCTACTTGAATAGCTTATCTTCATTTGGCACCCTGAGTAGATTCCCTCGAGCTTCTGCCCCACCACGTCAAGATGATTGGTGAGACTTATCCAGTGGTTTGAGAGTTTGGAGGTATCATAATTGTTCTCTGTAGTTTAACTCTTGTTTATCGTGGCTCCAACTTTCACTGCTGTCCTTTACTGTTACTAAATATCATTGACTATGTCTCTGACAGAGCTTTGTATATCTGTTATTATTCTCAACAATCATACTGTAGCACCTCATTAAGAAAATAAACTACTGTCAGTGGTAATATTAGTAAATCATAGGGAGTAAATAGCCATAATCCATGCAATGAAACAGTGACCTAAACATACATGATTTGACTAGAATACTTATGTACTAAATGATGAATTTCATTTTATTGTACAGTGAAAAATGAAGATGAAAAATTCAGTAAGTGATCTGTAATTGGCAGATAAAAACAAATAAACCAGTATCTTACAACTGCATGTATCAATTTGTTTAGGTAAACGACATGAGTGGGTGCTTTATAAACTTTTACAATCATTTTACAATCTAATACTACGCTAACCCACACTGACAACCACAAATTCCTTTAACTGGCTAAAATGATGATCGGCAGTTGGTGGGGACAAATGTGGATCCCATGGTTGTTCCAACAACTATAATACAGTATTAATTCCTAAATGTGAAAGCGTTTTTTTAGTCGCATGATTAACACCTTTGTTTACAATCAAATGCACTGCTAATGAACTGGAATGTTGAGAATATTTTTGTTCCTTTAAGACAATGTTTGTGTTCTAGGTCATGTTAACCAACAAAACAAAACATTTTTATTCAATACTATCTTCCAATACTTATAGATATTTCTTGTCTTTCCTATTCTGAAAAAATTGTCAGAAGTGTATGTTTTTGTTTATGTATACTTGTGCGCTATGTATTGTTCTGTTGCTTGTTTTAAGCTTTATTCAAAGAAATGTGTATTACAATGCCACTCAGCACTATGTACACAATATAATGTTACAATATGTAAATTAATGTCACTGTACTTCACAATATCTTCATGGTTTAAAATAACTTGTGTGTCTATATGTGTGTATGTATAAAAGAGTAGTTTGGGTATAAGGCACATATCCAAATGCAGCTATATGATACCTGTCAGCTCACAAAGACAATATAAATATAAAGATGAGCTAGGTCAATTGTAAATTCTGAAATATGGGACAGGTATAGAATAAAGACTGGTAATTTTTAGAACTAAACTTTCCAAATACAAAGGTCAATTTTAGAGACCCTTGTTAATTATACCAGCTCTGCCATGGAACTTATTTTGATGGCTATTATTGCTGTACTTTTTCCTTTGGAAATACACTATATGTGTATGCATTTACAATAATTTTCTTAGAAAGTCATTGTTGAAAATTTGAATGTACACGTTAATGGCAGAAGCATGTCTTGTTTACTTATTGGTAAGTTATATTCTCACTTTTGTCACTTTAGTGCTACTGAGCAGTGGTAGGAGAGAGTGGAGACACTGGTAAGTACAGCTCATTCATATTCTAGGGAAAACTTATATGTGACATGATGCATGGGAACCACAGATACATATGTAGTAGAATTATTTTTGTTTTAGCAATTTCCACATTAAGGGCCTGATTCAGAGTCACACATAAATGCGGCCACATCCTTTACTCCAACTGCATCTGCGCCTTCATTTTAAGCTGCGAACGATTCTTTGCATTGGCACTTTTCCGTTTTGTTGTGTATTTGAATACACTGTCAATCGCAACATCAAAGGTTGCACCAGCACTATGGCAATTTCACCCTGATAATATGGCAGCCTGTGTCAGCGCTACTGCGCGTTTAGGCACTGTCAGTATCAAACCTGCATTTGGCTAGCCACCCCCATGTTACCTCTCAGGAACGCCCACTGTCATCCCCGACATTTGACCTAAAAACTGAACTGCGTCTCCCAGCCATAGCTATAGGGGTGCACACGCAGTGTGATTTGGACGCATGTGCAGACTGATAACATCGCCCACTAGTGTCCACCACTAAATCAAGCTCTAAATGTTAAAACAATTACTCAATATCAAAGTTATACTAATGCTAATAACAGATGCTATATAAGTAAATGCCCTTTATGTAGGTCTTAAAGTGGAGAGCTGTCACCCATGAATTCAGAAACCGGGTATATAGAAAAATCTGCAACATGTGGGCAGATATCACAGGTTAAATGCTAGAAAATTAGCCAGTGTAGATGACAACAGATAGCCCCTAGGCTACCTGTTCTCACCACTGATTTGTACCGTCAGATACTTGGATTCAGAATTTGAATAAACTTCTTTGTTCCAGTTCAGATGGACATAAAGGCCATACTACAACTCCCACAAGGAAACTGCTTCACTTTGTCAATTATGCTCACAAAATAAAGCAGTGGAGATATATTAGTGTAAAGGGTCAGTTATGGTTGAGCTGTGGAAAGGATGGCGTGTGAGGGGGCGGGGTCAGACTAAGGGCGGTATTCAATTAGTTTCGCACCCGCGAAAAAGTTTAGCCTGCCGGACTTTTCACCGACATTGCGTCTTTTGGACACGGAAACTCATCTATTCACCGTATTCAATTGCAAACCATGTGAAAACGGCAAGCGGCGAATTCAGAATAGGCAAAAAGTGCTGTCAGCATTGAACCCCCCAAAAAGATGCACTAACATTGGGGATCAATGTAGATGTGTCCAAATAGCCCTAATAAAACTGTTTGGGGTACTTAAGTTGTTTCAGTTGCTTCTTATTAGCACCTTTGCACAAGTGGTGAAGAATGGCATTAAGCAGTATTTTTGGGTGAAAACAAGAAGACATGTCAAATTTGGGGCACATGAAAATGGGTGATATATATTTTAAAGTCTCTAAAGTGAAGTTTTAAAAAACATGAAAAACGCACCCGTTACATGCTCCTGCAATCATAGAAACACCTCACCCGTCCTTGCAGACCCCCAAGAAGTCTATTTCGCTAGTTTTTAAACTTGTCCCCCCACTTTGTGCTTTTTTGCCCCCAAAATGAAAGTACTTTTTTGGGGTGTTAAGTTTTCCCCAGGATTTTTTGACACAGTTGTCCTTTGGGGGGCTGTCCCAAGGGTTCTGAGAGGTTTCTCACCTTTGCACCCCAAAATAAAAATGTTGCATTTCTTTTCACCTGCTATTCAGAGGCGAATCTTTTTCTCCTATTACATTGTATTGACTTTCCGCATAGGCTATAACCAGCTGGAATTGAATATGGAGATAAATTCCGACCTGGCGAAAAGCCGCAATTGGCAATATTTTTTCGCGGAAAATTGCTTTTCGCTTCTAATTTTGAATACGGCTCTAAGGCTAAAAAAGGGCCCCAGAGTTCTTTCTGTGTCTGCACTGTAGGCTTGTGCACACATGAAAAGGGTGTGACTACGCATTAGGGGAGCACAGCTATTCATTACGCCCCATCTAAGCATGGCAGCAGAGCAGGCGGAGCTGCTCGGCAGGGCCTCCAGGAGGCCGGATTGATCCATGTAGGCCATCCACCCTTCTGGCATTTTCCAGATTGCCCGTCCAGCAGTGAGCAGGGGTGACTATTGGGGGGGAGATGAGTTTAAACTGTGGGCATGCTGACATGCTGCAACTAAGCTTTATACGAACACAGCAACTATTTGTGCAGCAATCATTGAGGAGCTGATAAGTACGAAACAATGGTCCAAAGTGACTAGAAATTGTCCCGCACAGGACAAAGATAAATAAAAATATGTTCAAACCAACTTATCCTATAATTAAATAGTTAAGTAGCGTACTATTTATTTACGGGTTGGTGGTGCTCCCTAGGAATATCTGAGAAATAGTCCGCAGGTATATAAGATATTTAGCAAAGAGCTAATAAAAGGAGTTCCTTTTGTGGGGCACTCATATTTTGTTTATTGAAATATGTGATCGTAAAGATAATATACGTTTTTAAAATATAGGGTTTCAAGACATTAGACTCAAAAAAAGTTTTCCTTTAAAAATTACGAGTCTACTCTCAATAAGACACATAACATGTAATATATAATAAATAATAAACACAATGTGATATGGCGATAATTGGTGCTTATATGAATACACAAATATATCAAATCATAATATGGCGGCGAATATATTATATACAAATATGTCTGACCACCAAGGAATGTAAAGAAAGGGTTCTAATAAAAGAAATATAGAACCCACGTTTATATCAAAGTATCAAATGATATGTTACTCCAGAAGTTATTTGTCACAGCTTATTGACCTAATACCTGTACTCTTATCACAAACATATCTATCTTAATATGAGCTAAGAGTACTGAATGCATCAGTTAGCAATTAATTCATATATCGCTGTTTGAATTTTTACATATAATCAAATCATCAAGAAGTCGTCAATCAGAAAATTACTGATAACCATCAGCACTCGAAACTCCTTTTGATGCAGAAAGATTAAGACACATAGGGCTATAGCAACAATCTATCAGATAATTGGACATATGAATTATTAAACCCACATATTATGCTCTTTTATTAGTGGGGCTATAACAACAGTCTAGGTGCTATATAATCAAATCATCAAACGGTTGTCAGTCAGAAAATTGCTGACAACCACCAGCACTTGAAACTCCCTTAAATGCATGGAAATTAAGACACATGGAGCTTTAATGACCGTCTAGCCGGTAATTAAACATATAATTAATTAAGCCCACATAATAGGCTCTATTATCAGTAGGGCTATAACCGCTGTCTAGATGCTACAATATATGCATGTGTTAAGTAGTGTACCTTATTTTCACAGATAACCAGATATGCAGTGTTTATGACAGGTAACCCGTATATTGTGCTCTATTGATGGCAGAGTGTATCAGCAGTCTAGGTAAAGAGCAGTACGGCACTTAAGATATCTCCGGCCCCTCTACTGTCGGGCGTCTATCCGAGAGGACACCAGATGAGAGAGGGACTCCGACAGTGCAGATGGAAAGGATAGTGTGAGAGTGAGAGGGTCCCGTGCCAGGCGTTAGGTAGCCTCTGTTACCATCGGCATTGCAGAGACTAGATTCGCTGCAGGAACGTCACTCGCACTGAAGGTAGGTACCTGCTGTGTGGTAATAACTTGGGGATCTCCTTGGTGGTAAGTATGCTGCCCCACAGAATCTTGCTGGGGGCTGGTAAGACATGCGTTTCGCCTAGTTAGCTTGTTTACTTACAGCCTGACTATCTGTCCGGGTGCCGCATTCATATGTAAGTCCGCGACCAATCACCGGACAGTAAGTTTTATAGCCGGAAGGCCTAACCAATAGGCTATTCGGACCTCAATCCTCGTGTTAGATTAGTTAATTGAGGTATAAACCAGCAATGGAGTTTAACCCTTTGTGTTCAGTGTAGATGATAACAGAGGGATATGTAAACCAATAACAGAGTTGACCTTTTATGAATAAGATAATAATAGATAAGATAATCATAAACAAATATACTATCCTTCTATACAAGTATTACCAATATAAAAGACTAATTGTGATGTTCTTAATATTTAGGTGGCGTATGGGGTTTATTGCATGCCCCATATCATCCAAAAAGTTATTGTGAGGTATCCTACCTATCTAAGTTAATCCAT
This sequence comes from Taudactylus pleione, assembly GCA_031769625.1. Lineage (NCBI taxonomy): Eukaryota > Metazoa > Chordata > Amphibia > Anura > Myobatrachidae > Taudactylus > Taudactylus pleione. The sequence continues at coordinate 10,705,493 of JAUIMM010000519.1, forward strand.
AAATAAAGACATAAGCAAAAAATAAATAAAAATAAAACAAAGGGGGTCACAAAAGCAAAGGGGAACAAAAAAACACATGTGCGGTATCAATACGATATCCTGAATCACATGCACATATGCAAATACATACACACACATATATATACTCACACACACACATACACATATGTGCACATACATACACACATACATGCATGTTAAAGTGTGATGTCCCCATGTGTGTCCACTGCCTAAAACATATACATACGCAGAAAAAAAATTATATAAAAAGATATATACAATCACTGTTCACCTGTAAGTGGATATCTTGTATTGGACAAACAAATGTGTGTGATGGTGGGCATTGATACAATTGCTTTGTTGCATATGTATGAATACATATAAGTGCATAAAAGTGATGTAGGTGTAGTTCCTCGACCCTACATATGATCTTATTTGTATATTAACAATCTATTCACAAGTAATCCAACCGTGGCCGATTAATCCATACCCAGTAGTGAAAATCCTTTTAACACAGTGCTATAATGTGTAGTAAGTGTGTGCAAAGTGTGTAACATCATAGTGCCCAACAAGAAAAATTATGTCATATAAAGAAACAATAAGTGAATAATAGATAGTTATTAAAGACAAAATCCATCTATACTGGTTGTGATCGTCCACATAAATAGAGTGGTGATGAATTTCTAAAGTCCCGAGATCTACTCCGGAGAACATTGACGTGAGAGTGATGCGATTATATAAGCTTATTATGAATAACAGGCCTTTTAAGGGGATATGTGCAATAATAAGTGAGTTCACAATTTGTGAAGTGATCAAAAGTGTGATAGAGAGAAGAAAGTTATTTCATAAGAATTACAATAAAAATAAATATTGGAGCTAATTGGGATTGTGTACCATACATTCCAATACCATTCTACCTGTGCATAAATATGTGCGTAATATTGCACCTAAGCATTCGTGCATGTTTGGGACATATTAAGATTATACCTGAATTAAAACCTGCCTAAGAAATAAATACAAAATTGTAAATTATATATGTAATTATAATAAAAATGATAACTATAATATAACCCAATGTAAACTGTATATACAGATACATACATACCTACACACACACACACACACACACACACATATATATATAGGTATACATGAGCCATTCAATGACAAGGGTCATAAAGTTCATTAGGTGTCCCCAAATTTTATCAGTAATAAAGTTATTCAACTAATGATATATATACTGGTGTTTTTTATTTTTTTATAAAGACTGAATAGTTAATAAATTCGTTTAGGCCCTTGGGGGCCAAAGTTCCCATTTTGAAGGTCCACTCACTCTCTTTCATGAGGAGTTCTCTCATAGTGTCTACTCCTCTGATACCCATTTGAATGCGTTCAAGACCAAATACTTCATTATGTGAGTATTATCATGGCGAAGGGAATGAAAGTGTCTGGCTACCGTGGTAATTTGTTTCATATTTACTAGGTCCCTGGGTGAGTTTCTTATATTTCCTGCATGTTCAAGGATGTGTTGTTTGAGCATCCTTGTAGTTATCCCAATATACAATTTGTTGCAGGGACAAGTTATGCAGGAAATCATGTTACTAGTTTTGCATTTGAAGTATTCCTTCAATTTGATAGTGTTTCCAAAAACGTCGTCAACTACCTGTGTATTGCTCATGTATTTGCAAGCTTTACATGAGCCACAAGCATATGTGTCACAAATAGACGGTATTTTGCGTTTATTTTTACAAACGTGACCAGATGGTCACGAAGATTAGGAGATCTTCTCCAACTCATGGAAACCTTTGGTTGTAATTTTTCAGCAAGATCTGGGTCAGATAGCAGAATAGGCCAGTGTCTCTGTATGGCTGTCTTAACCTCCCTCCATTCCCTGCAGTAGTCCCCAACAAAGTGGATCCCATGGGGGTCTTTCTTTCGTTCTTTTGTCTGGAAGATAAGAGTGTCCCTTTTAACAAAGTTAATCACTGTCTTAGCTTTCTTAATAGACCTGTGGTTCTCTAAGATGTTCAGTGAGTTCCACACTTTTCTCTTTGAAAATCTTCTCATCTGAACAATTGTGTTTTAACCTTAGGAACTCCCCTTTGGGTATATTGCTTATTGTTGGAGGAAAATGGGAGCTGGATTGATGTAGAACACTATTCGTTGCTGTTTTCTTCTGAAATAGTTCTGTGGCCAACATGTTGTTGCTATCTTTGCAAATTCTTAAATTCAGAAAATAAATGCTATTATCACTATATTCATATGTAAATTTGAGATTTAGTGTATTATTGTCTAGAGTTTCCATAAATTCAATGAGTTGTTCCTTGGTGCCCTCCCATATAATAAGAAGGTCGTCTATATAGCGCAACCATGTGATGATGTGTTTGGTGTGTATTTCGTTCTCTTCTGAGAAAACTTTCTCTCTCTTCCACCACCCCAGGAAGAGGTTGGCATATGTGGGGGCACAAGCCGCCTCCATTGTCTTACCTCTTACCTGGAGATAATGGCGATCGTCAAACACAAAATAGTTTTTGGTGAGGACAAATTTTAACAGTTTCAAAATAAAGAGCTGGAAATCTCCCAGTCCATCCATCTGGAGAAAATACTCCACTGCTTTGAGTCCTATGTCATGTTGTATGCATGTATACAATGACTCGATGTCCATGCTCACCAACATTTGATCTCTTCCAATCTCACATCTGCTTTTTTTCAGAACATCTGCTGTGTCTCTGACATATGATGGTAATTCTACAACAAATGATCTGAGATGTGTATCAACAAAGATACTTGCTCTCTCAGTTAATCCACCAATCTCTGAGATGATAGGTCTCCCTGGAGGATTGGTCAGGCTTTTGTGGACCTTCTGCAATAAATAAAATGTAGGTGTCTTAGGGTTATCTACTCTAAGAAATTCATGCTCTTGTTTCGTAATAATTCCACACTGTATTGCTCGATCGATGATCCAAAAATAGATCTCCTTATAATTTTCTGTGGGATTTAGTATCAAGCGTGGGGAGCATGACGTATTGGTCAACTGTTTCAGAGTTTCTCTGACATACATATCCTTTGGCCAGAGCACCGTATTCCCTCCTTTGTCTGATGGCTTGATGACAATGTCATCCCAGGTTTTAATTTCATCCATTGCTTTCTTCACCATATAGGTCAAGTTTTGTGGTGTTTTTCCTATTCCTTTTCGTTTTGTTAATTGAATCCAATTCACGAGATACCATGTTCACGAGGATCCTAGGCTCGGGCGAAATATTATCTGGGGGGGAAGAAGGTTGATTTATTCTTACATATGGGTCTCATTCTGTTCCCCTCAGTGGTGTCCCCATGGTTACCTTCAAACTCTCTTACCCCTGATAGTTCCTCCAAATTCCTTAGTGCTTCTTGTTCCTGTTCAGTCAGAAAGTGTTCCTCTTCTCTGTGGGCCTCATTAAGTTGTGTATCAGTAGCTTGAGACCCATCCTTATCTCCTTTATTGGCAAAAAACTTGGTGAGAAGTAGTTTTCTCCCAAAAAGTCTAAGATTTTTCTCCCATTGGAAGCGATTGAAACCCTTTGATGGTGAGAAAGTGAGTCCTTTCTTTAATACATTTATCTGTTCAGATGTCAGGGTTCGTTCTGACAGGTTGATCACATTGAGTTCCGTTATAGATTTTTGTCGTTTCTTGTTGAGTAGCGTGCAGGAGATGTTGATTCTCATCTTTGATGATTCCTTCCTCTTCTTGCCCCCTCTCCTCGTCTTTCTCTTGGGGCTGTCTGCGTGTAATCCAGGCTGCCTCTAAAAAAGGAAATCTAGGTTTCGTACTGTTTCTTAGGGATGTGATGCTTCTATGATCCTGATCAATAATTTCATTACCTGAGGACTCCAATTCAGATGAAGAATAATACTCTGTCGGTTTTGATGTTAAGTCCTTATTTGCTCGCCATCTGAATATCCTCCCTGTATGGAAGTCCCTTTTTGTCCCTGATAAACTTTTGTTTTTTCCTCTCTATAATGGTTGTTTTGTACGCCTCTAGATCTTTATTATTGTTCAAAACACTTTTGGAAGTTGCTGTTAAGTTCCCACGTTTTCAATTTCTTGCCAATCTCATTGATTTCCCTTTCACATTCCTCAGAGAGCCAAATTGTTGTGTTTAATGAGAACACTTATTAATTCAATGGAACATTTGAGGAGAGAATTCTCCCATTCTTTTTTCAAAGCATCAGTCATTAATTCAAAAGCTGGAAAGACTTTGGGGCGTAAACCCCTCGGAGCTATCTTATTTTTCAGATAATTTTTCAGGCTCGTCAGATCCCAGTTTGTCCTTACTTGTTTCTGTAATAGCTTTCTAAGTCTCAGAAAGTCTCCTTCCCAATTGGGTTCAGGTCCCGTTGTATGGGGGTACTTGGAAAAACATTCTCCAAGTCATCCGTCTTTCTTTTGAATGATAATTCAGATAACAGATTGAAACTTGTCATGGTATAAGTGGCGTCAGATCATGTTATTTTTCAGAAAAATTTATATAAAAAGATTCGAATAAGCTTGTGTCTGTGCTTGGATCAGAGCTGAGATAGATCTCAGAAAACTTGTCTATGGTCCAAAGTGATTTAGAAATGATCCCGCACAGGACAAAGATAAATAAAAATATGCTCAAACCAACTTATCCTATAATTGAATAGTTAAGTGGAGTACTATTTATTTACGGATTGGTGGTGCTCCCTAGGAATATGTGAGAAATAGTCCACAGGTATATACGATATTTAGCAAAGAGCTAAAAAAAGAAATTCCTTTTGTGGGGCACTCATTTTTTGTTAATTGAAATATGTGATCGTAAAGATAATATACATTAAGATATAACCTTTATTGGCTACACTTTTAAAATAGAGGGGTTCAAGACATTAGACTCAAAAAAAGTTTTCCTTTAAAAATGACGAGTCTGCCCTCAATATACACACATAACATGTAATAAATATTATATAATAAACACACAATGTGATATGGTGATAATTGGTGCTTATATGAATACACAAATATATAAAATCATAATATGGCGGTGAATATATTATATATAAATATGTCTGACTACCAAGGAATGTAAACAAAGGGTTCTAACAAAAGAAATATAGAACCCACGTTTATATCAAAGTATCAAATGATATGTTACTCCAGAAGTTATTTGCCACAGCTTATTGACCTAATACCTGTACTCTAGGTCACAAACATATCTATCTTAATATGAGCTAAGAGTACTGAATGTGTCAGTTAGCAATTAATTCATATATCACTGTTTGAATTTTTACATATAATCAAATCATCAAGAAGTAGTCAATCAGAAAATTACTGATAACCATCAGCACTCGAAACTCCTTTTGATGCAGAAAGATTAAGACACATAGGGCTATAGCAACAATCTGGAAGATAATTAGACATATGAATGATTAAACCCACATGTTATGCTCTTTTATCAGTGGGGCAATAACAACAGTCTAGGTGCTATATAATCAAAGCATCAAACGGTTGTCAATCAGAAAATTGCTGACAACCACCAGCACTTGAAACTCCCTTAAATGCATGGAAATTAAGACACATAGAGCTATAACAACAGTCTAGCAGGTAATTAAACATATGATTGATTAAGCCCACATATTAGGCTCTATTATCAGTAGGGCTATAACAGCAGTCTAGATGCTACAATATATGCATATTTTAAGTAGTGTGCCTTATTTTCACAGATAACCAGATATGCAGTGTTTATGACAGGTAACCCGTATATTGTGCTCTATTGATGGCAGAGTGTATCAGCAGTCTAGGTAAAGAGTACAGCACTTAAGATGTCTCTGTCCCCTCTGCTGTCGGGCGTCTATCCGAGAGGACACCAGATGAGAGAGGGACTCCGACAGTGCAGATGGAAAAGATAGTGTGAGAGGGTCCCATGCCAGGCGTTGGGTAGCCTCTGTTACCATCGGCATTGCAGAGACTAGATTCACGTGGGAATGTCACTTGCACTGAAGGAAGGTACCTGCTGTGTGGTAATTACTTGGGGATCTCCTTGGTGGTAAGTGTGCTGCCCCACAGAATCTTGCTAGAGGCTGGTAAAATGCGTGTTTCGCCTCATTAGCTTGTTCACTTACAGCCTGACGCTCTGTCCAGGTGCCGCTATCATATGTAAGTCCGCGACCAATCAGCAGGCAGTAAGCTTGATAGACGGAAGGCCTAACCAATAGGCTTTTCGGACCTCAATCCTCATGTTAGATTAGTTAATGGAGGTATAAACCAGCAATGGAGTTTAACCCTTTGTGTTCAGGGTAGATGATAACAGAGGGATATGTAAACCAATAACCTTTTATGTATAAGATAAGTAATCATAAACAAATATACTGTGCTTATATACAAGTATTACCAATATAAAACACTGATTGTGATGTTCTTAATATTTAGGTGGCATATGGGGTTTATTGCCTACCCCATATCATCCAAAAAGTTATTGTGAGGTATCCTACCTAAGTTAATCCTCTTTACTAAATATCTTATATACCTACGAAACAATGTCAGGGCAACTAGACCAGTCCTGAGCATTATCATAGGGTTACAGTCCGGTATTATATTCAGCATCTGTAAAAGATTGTGTGATTTTTTTTTTTATATATATATTTTTTTAATTATTATTGTTTTTTTTATAATGAACCAATTTCATAGTTGTAAATAGGCTGGTGACTTAATTTAAAAACAAACGCAATGACAGCCCTAGTGTCACCCAAAGATTGATAGAGTACTTATAATGTTTATTGTCTTCCATAATGAGAAAATATTCTAATCACTGTGTCTTCTACTTCTAGGTGCAGTATTATTATACTCTGAGAAAACGCTACTCCAGCCTGTGCAGAATGTAGGACACATTACTGGCTGATGCACAGTAAAAGTTGATGGATTTTCCAGAGGATTAAAACATCCTTCCAAGAACATTTTCATGCAGACTTTATAGAAATCTTCACAAATTATTGATTTGCAACTTCTTACATAAACCTGTCACTTACAAGAAGCAATGCTATGCACAGTGGAACAATGGGGTTATTGACTAGTGATTACACTAGACTTAATTTTTGTATGAATACATTTTTTATTTCTACTCACTATTTATTATGGTATTTTAGTTGTACATGTTCTGTAAAATGAAAGAAAAAACGGTGATCACATTACCACTGAAGGTTCACTTGCATAGTCAATAAAAGTAAACAATGTTTAATAAAATATATTGTGCTCCCATTGTTTGACGAAGATACTTTAAAAATGTATTATTATTATTAAACAATGATATAGTATGTGTATAAGGATCCTATTGTCCATACACAGGCCATGCAACCATATGTTTAAGCTGAACCCAATTTTCATGAGATTGCAGCCTATGAATTCAGTAGAAAATAGAGATGTGCGCCAGACCATGTTTGCTGGATTTGGCTCTGATTCGTCGTCCAGATTTGGATTTGCCAAACCGGCGTGGCTGGTTTTGGATTTGCATTTTTTGTTTTTGAAATTTGACAAAAAAAGCTAAAATTACATAATTATGGCCATTTTTGTTCCTAGAGTATTATTAACCTCAATAACATTAATTTCCAGTCTATTTTGATCACCTCACAGCTGCCAAGGAGTCAGACCTCTTACGCACACTGGGGTAATACAGTGTACTGGGGTGCAGTGCACAGGACTGCACAAATACAACATTTTTTAACTTTTTTATGTAATTTATAAAAGACAAAATATGGAGTCACACAGTGAACGCAGTGGGTGGGGCCTGCGGCATCAGAGCAGCACCACTGTGATGGAATTAGACTAAGGAGATTGGACACAGTCTGCCACTTGGATGGACACAGTGACAACACAGCCCCTTAGAGATGGACACAGCCCCACTTGCACAACACAGAGCAGAGCACAGCATGCAGAAGCGTGACTAGACTGGAGTGAGTGATGCCGAGTCCGGGGCACGGCTCCTTATATGGAATCCATAACCGAGGAGAATCCAACGCCGGGAGGATGACGTTTGGCCTCGATCTGACATCCTGGTGGAAAATCCAGAGCCAGGACTCTGATGCGTCTCGGATTAAGAAGTTCGGAGCGGTCCGGATTACCTTGAATCATCTCAACTCTAGTAGAAACCAGCAGCAACACTGAGGTACAAGGCTTTGTTCTGTGCTTTTCTACCTTTAGGCTAAGATGTGGATTAATATCCTAGAAGGAACTGGCAATGCCTCTGATCATGGACAGTCTGCCTCTGGCCGACAGAAGTAAGCTCTGGGGAACCCAACCCCATTATTATAAAACTGAATACTGCCGCTAGTTCCGCCTCTGACCCAACATCCCTCTCCCAGCACAGCACCCATCACACAGCAGCACAGATCACAGCAGCAGCCAGCAACACCCATCACCCATAGCAATCCTCATCGACAGAGCTGTAACTAGATATTTTAGTGCCCTGTGCCAGCAAGAGCATTGTTGTCCCCACCCCCCATATTTTAAATAGAGGCAACGTATGCTGAAGGCGTGACCACACAATAGTACCCCCAAGTAGCATGGCCTCACAATAGTACCCCCAATTCAAATTACAACACACATTAATGCAAGCTTATTCACATTACGTTAAAGGATAGTGGTCCTGATTCAGAGCCGGGCGCTCCGACAGAGCGCTCGCTCTGAATCAGGGCCGGCCTTCTGGTTTTTTTAGAGCGGCCTCCTTGCCGCTCGCATAGGTGTGGGTGACCACCCACAGCTATAGCGAGCGGCCATGATGATGGTCGCGATGGTCAAGACCATCACGACCATCGGGCTTGCGACGAGACCCTTGTGGTAGGGTCTCGTTGCCGCAAGCCCAAGAGTGCTTTCGGCTCTAACAGAGCCGAAAGCATTCCCACTGACATTACTTTTGATGTCAGTGGGGCCGGCCCCAGACAGTAGGCGTTCCCATGGGAACGCCTCCGTCTGGGCAGCCACGCCCCCGGCCCGCCCACCAAAAGGGGGCGTACTGTCACTCAACATCGACAGCACGCCCCCTTTGGTACGAGACCCGGAGCGACGGTTTGCCAGTCGCTATCCAGGTCTCGCGCATGCGCACGACGGAACCGGCTCCGTCGTGCGCATGCGCACTGGGGCACCATCAACCCGCTTGCGAGCGCATAGCGCTTGCGAATGGGTCTGAATCAGGCCCAGTGTCCCTTATTCGTGTTACACAGTAGTGCACCTTATTTATATTACACAACATGGTGTCCCTTATTCACATTACGCCACACAGTAGTACCCCTTTATCTTATACACGTTACGCCTCACAGTAGTGCCTCTTATTAACGTTACGTCACACCATATTGCTCTTTGTTCACATTACACCACACAGTAGTGCTCCTTATTCACATTACACACCACAGTAGTGCCATTTATACATGTTACGCCACACAGTAGTGCACCTTATACACATAATGCCACATATTAGTACACCTTATACACATGCCACACAGTAGTATACACATGTAATGCCCCTTAAACATTATGCCACACATTAGTAATGCTCTTATACACATAATGCCACACACAAATGCATCTTACACATTATGCCCAACATTAGTAATGCCCTTATACATATAATGCCATATAGTAATGCCCTTTACACATTATGCCACACATTATTACTCCCTAAACTCCCCACACCCCCTGCACAGCACTCATCCAGCCAATAAAACTGTGACCTCATCACTTCAGCCTGCCTGGACTCTGCCGATATTGAAGCCGCCATGCTTGTACTCCTCAATCTATGCTTAGCTCAGCACTGTATGTCTCCCTGCTAACAGGCTCAGTGTGCATTGACTCTGCAAAGGCCCATAGGAGGAGGAGCTGTTGCACTGGGCATGTGCAGTAGCCCTCCTTCAGCAGCCATTTTTGTTACTGCCTGCTGTCTCCCCGCTCCCACTGCTGCCGGCTGTATGAACTGCCGCCCGACCGGAGCTGAATTGAGAACTCTGATCGCAGTAAGGCAGTAGCAGAGCTGCCGACACTGTCTGCCCGCCCCGCTGCTGCCTGCTGTCAAGCTGAGCCACCTTAGGCTTGGAATGCATGCCCCTTGGCATTCCAAATGCCCTAGGCATTTGCCTAGTTTGCCTATGCCTAGGGCCTGCTCTGTTGCCACCTTTTACCATCTCCTCTCTGGGAGATGCCCGGAGAGGAGACATAGCTGGACACTTTGGGGGCGGGGCTGGGTTCCTATGTCATTAGGTCCTGCTTCCATCACTGTAATCTGCCACAAATCACGGGACCGTGATGAGGGGGTGGGGCTAAATGACGCATGATCACATCTAGCTCCGCCCCTCCAAACCGAGAAACAATTACTGGCAATTATGCAGCAATTCCCAGCAATTATCTCCCCATCTTGCCCTGTGGGATGCGGGAGATCTGTATACTTGTCCAGGAGTGTGGGGTGCTACCTGAAAATTCGGGAGCTTCCCGCAATACCTGGGAGAGTAGGTAAGTATGCCTTACAGGGAGATGAAGATTTTTGTCCCATCAGCGCGGCTTCAGCGGATCCTATGGTAAGGGACCCAAATAGCCTCATGGTGAAGTTGGAGGCCTGAAGACCCTAGTCTACACTGGAACCTTCTGGTCCTGGAGCTAAGAGACAAAGGGGCCTTTGCACATTTTCTATTTTTGCACTGGGTGAAGAAAGCATAAATCCTGGGGTTTCTATATAAAAATGATTGGTTGCCTTCTCAGGATTATTGTATCAGCTCAAAAAATATCTGCCTGTACTGTGTGAAGACTACAGATACATTTAAAAACAACTGTGCTCAAAACCTTGAATGTGGCTGTCTGATCTTACTGTATATTAAAATGGCAGCATACCCTGGATTGTTCCACCTTTTCCTTAAAGGCAGAAGGTAGTGTGCAGGTTTCATTACACACACTACATGTACTGTATGCTTTTTTTCCTTGTATGTCACAGGCATGTTCATCTAAGCAAAGAATTATATCCAACAAAACATTTAATGCCACACAGATGAAGTAACTATGGGCCTGATTCTGATTTGGGAATAGGGTAAGATAGAGCAAGTAACCAGTGACGTGACTATAAATTTTGCTCCCCCCTGCCAAAAGAGTTTCAGATGCCCCCCCTCCCCCCGCCATAAAACAAACACACCCAAAGATGACGTTTAAGGTGTGTAGTTCCATGATACAGTACTGTCTCTGATGACACAATAAGTAATGCACCTTATAACACATTATGCCACACCGTAATGCCCTTACACATTAGGCCACAAAATAATGCCACGTATAACACAATGACACACTGTAATGCCCTTGTTACAAATTATGCCACACCGTGCCCCTTATACAGTGCCCCATGTAGTAGTGCCCCTTATGCAATGCCCCCTGTAGTAGTGCTCATTATGCAGGCCCCCTGTAGCAGTACCCATTATGCAGGCCCCCTGTAGCAGTGCCCCTTATGCAATGCCCCCTGAAGCAGTGTCACTTATGCAATGCCCCCTGTAGTAGTGCCCACATGCCATGCCCACAAGCTGTGACCCCTGTAACTGAGCCCATGCCATGCCCCCTGTAGTTGAGCCCATATGCCATGCCCTTGTAGTTGAGCCCATATGCCATGTCCCCTGTAGTTGTGCCCATATGCTATGCCCCCATATGCCGTCCCCTCTAGTTGAGCTCCCTCCCACACCCGTGTACCTCAGGTGATTCATGCTGCTCCACTTCGGATGAGCACTTCTTCTCCTCACAGGCAGCCAGGCACACAGAGAGGTGGTCCGATGCGGCGGCGGAGATCGCCTAACAGACACTAGAGGTCCAGTAGGACCTCTAGCATCTGTCTCCTCCTAGGCAGCGGCCATTTTTGGAGGGGCATTTTCAGACGATTTCATGCAGTCGGCAAGTCCACATGGAATCTGCAGCCCCAAGCCACCACGTCCCACAAGCCTCCGCTCCCCCAAGCTACCACGGGGTCTGCGGGGGCTGTAATTATGCCACTGCATGTAACTGTGTACCTGGACACACCATGTTGCAATACAAGGGGTGCAAATACTTACACTTTTTTTGCATGTAGAGTAAATACTGGCTGCTTTTGCACGTAGCCCGCAAATACTGGACAGCTTTATTTTTACAATTTAGAATTGTTTGGACAAACTCTTTCCACATCTAAATCTCTGCACAGTATACACCTGCCCCACCTGCAGTGCAACATGGTGTTACCAAGGTGCACGGTTACTTGCACTTTCTTGCTCTATTCCCAAATCTGAATCAGGACCAATGTCTTTTTGACTCTGACAAAAATATCCTTAAATACAGTAAAGCTTAAATTTACTTACACAATATTCTAACAATTAAAATAAAAAATATTAATAAGAATCTGCAGAGGTGTAATTTACTTTCTGCTTTTTATTTGTACCCTTAAATCCTAAGTAAGAGCAATACTGTAGAGCCAAATAAAAGTCAAGACAATAAAGATCTTTAAAACATTATTCTTACACTGTAGACAAAGGGCCTGATTTAGAGCCGGACGCTATTTGCGCTCGCTCGTTCAGAAAAAGGGGCCTCTTTGCGGTCTGTTGACACCTCTATGTCTGAACGAGCGAACAAAACATGCGCTCGCTATTTTTTAAAAAACGCCCCCTGGCCGCTCGCATCCTACGTCATCTCCGCTGTTTATTAGATTAATCGAGTACATCGAAAGGCGTATGAACTGCTCGCAGTGCTTGTGGTAGGATTTTCCTACCGCAATCATGCGAGCAGTTCAGGCTAAAAGACAACCAAGTGACGTGGTCGATGACGCTGCTTTGTTAATTATGCACACCCTTAAAACGCCCGTTTTGACCGTTTTGCACGCCTGCGTTCGGATCTCCACTCCCCGTTTTCAAGCACCTTCCCCTGTTACCACCCACAAACGCCTCATCCTGTCACTCAAAATAGCAGGCATTCGCTATTTTGCGAGCACACAATTTCCGACCGCAATGACTGGTTCGCGCATGCGTATTACAACTAGGGATGTGCGCCGGACCATTTTTGCCGGATTTGGATTTGGTTCTAATTCGTCGTCCGGCTTTGGATTTGGATTTGGATTTGCCAAACTGCGGTGACTGGCTTTGGATTTGGATTTGGATTTTTTTACAAAAATTGACAAAAAAAGCTAAAATCACATAAATTGGTCTTTTTTTTCTTCCTAGAGTATTATTAACCTCAATAACATTAATTTCCAGTCAATTTAGACCATATCACAGCTTATAATATTGTTTTCAACATTATTGGCCAAAGGTTGCAGTGAGCTGACTGGTTACTAAGCGACAAAGCAGCGGCACAACGACACAGACACCACAGTATAAAGCACATCTATGACACATTGCCACACAGCAGTGGCAGAAATGAAAAGTAGTGCACCCACCCAGTGGGGTACGGCCAGCAGAGTCACAGTACTTGTTTACAAAGTGGGCTACGGCCCTAGGAGTCACAGTGCACAATCTTATTAGCATTACACCGCACATAGGGCCTGATTCACATTACACCATAAAGTAGTGTCTCTTATTTATGTTACGACACACAGTAGTGCCCCTTTTACACAATGCCCACAGTAGTGACCCTTTTACACAATGCCCACAGTAGCGGTGTCCCTTACACAATGTCCCCCAGCAGTGGTGCCCCCTATGCAGTCCCCTTAGTAGTACGGTCCACTATGCAGTGCCCCCAGTTGAATGCTCCCCAGTAGTATGCCCCCCATTAGCAGGCCCCCCCAGTAGTATGTCCCCCATTAGCAGGCCCCCCCAGTAGTATGCCCCCCATTAGCATGCCACCCAGTAGTATGCCCCCCCAGTAGTATGGCTCCCCCAGTAGTAGGCTGCCCCAGTAGCAGGCCCCCCCAGTAGTAGGCTGCTCCAGTAGTAGCCCCCCCTGTAGTATGGGCCCCCCCTGTAGTATGGCCCCCCCTGTAGTAGGCCCCCCCAGTAGTATGGCCCCCCCCAGTAGCAGGCCCCTCAGTAGTATGCCCCCCCCAGTAGCAGACCCCCCCCAGTAGTATAGCCCCCCCCAGTAGCAGGCCCCTCTGTAGTATGGCCCCCCCAGTAGTATAGCCCTGCCCAGTAGCAGACCCCCCCCAGTAGTGCAGACCCCCCCAGTAGTATAGCCCCCCCCCAGTAGCAGGCCCCTCTGTAGTATGGCCCCCCAATAGTGCAGATCCCCCCCAGTAGTATGGCCCCCCCAGTAGCAGACCCCCCCCAGTAGTATAGCCCCCCCCAGTAGCAGGCCCCTCTGTAGTATGGCCCCCCCAGTAGTATTGCCTCCCCCAGTAGCAGACCCCCCCCAGTAGTGCAGACCCCCCCCAGTAGTATAGCCCCCCCAGTAGCAGGCCCCTCTGTAGTATGGCCCCCCCAGTAGTATAGCCCCCCCCCAGTAGCAGACCCCCCCAGTAGTGCAGACCCCCCCCCCCAGTAGCGCCCCCGGACCTTTGACAAGTAAAAAAATAAAAAAAATAAAACTTACCTGTATCCCCGCTCCCGCGCCGTCCGCTCTGTCACACGCTGAGGAGGGAGCCGGAAGACGGAGCTCATGTGTGAGCTCCAGCCGGCTCCCTCCGTGCAGCAGCCAATGAGAGTCTGTGTGACTCTCATTGGCTGCTGTAACAAACACACAGCTGCCGCTGGCGGCTGTGTGTCTGTGTCTGTGTAGGGCAGAGCGCTATCACTGCGCTCTGCCCTACACGCGAGGAGACCTGATGTCGGATTCTCTAGTGAGAATCCGACATCAGGCGGCCGCCGTTCGGCCCCGAACGGGGATCCGAGTCAGGCGGTGAACACCCGAACAGGGTTCGGGTGGACTCGGATCCCCAATGTTCGGAGCGGTTCGGATTCCACAGAATCCGAACCGCTCATCTCTAATTACAACCCATACGCATGCGCAGTTGTGCGAACATCGCTCAGAGCGAACGAGCGGCCGCTTACGAGCGGCTCTGAATCAGGCCCAAAGTGTTATAGTCTATTTAACTTAGGCGGTAAATGACTAGTTCTTCCTAGGAAACCGGACCCACTAAGTGTATACCTGCAGCATGGTATCCATGCACTTCTGAAGCCCTAGGTCTGTATGACCTATCTACCAATTCAGTCCTGGTGCCTGCCCTTTCTTAGCCATGTACAAAGCTCACAGTTACCAGAATGTGTTTTGTCTAGGAAAGTGCAGTTAAATTAATGAAATGGCCTATTTATAGAAGACCATTATACATTTCATACATGTAGAGGTGTCTAGTTGAATTGTCAGCAGGAATGCACTATCAAAGTACTTTGTATTTGTAATGCATACTTTTATCAAATAGTCAAATAAACATACAAACCTGCATGTGATTTAATAAATACACTTTTCTTTTCAGCCCATTATTTAATTTTCTGTGAGCACTACAGTGATCTGATGACAAGAGCATGGGCAATCTATAATTGGTGCAGGGTGTGCATGGGCCCCAGGGGGGTGGTCCGCACTGCGCACCTCGCACCCATTCACTATACTAACCTCTTTGTCTGTGCTGCAGATATCAAGGGGAATATGGCATCATGTTTCCAAATGAGCATGCACACTGCAAAAATCACCGGTAAAGTACCACCAGTGCCATTTTCCCGGAGATAATCTGACATGACATGCTGGCATGATAATCTGACATGCTTTGGTGACAGAGGGGAAGCCTGTACGGAGGCTGCACCCCCCCTCTCTGGAGCTGCGCCTGGAGATGAGTCACATTCTTACTTGCAAAGCATATCTGTAATGTAACTTATCCTGTTAAAGATTCTAATCCATAAACACTCCACATATAACGGGGAAGTAGTTGTAATCCTGGCTGTCGGGATGCCGGCGTCAGAATCCCGGCACCGGCATACCAACGGTAAGTCGTGGGGTTAGAGGGAGGGTTAGGCATAGGGGAGAGGTTAGGTTTAGGGTGCGGGAAGTTGTCTGTATCCTAACCCTGTCGGAATTCCGGCATCGGAATTCTGACTGCTGTGATCCCGAGCGCCAGCATCCTGTACCCAACCCATATAACGATTGAAATGTACATGTCATTTTAAATAGCAAATAAATAATATAGATTAGCCAAGTACACTACTACTTTAAAGGTATTTTATAAAGTCTATCATAAGTGCAATCCACATTGGACTAACTTGTAGACCATCCTGTCTGGTGATCATACTGAGATCATTTGGATCATTTTCAGTCACAGCAGAAGAGACAGTGACTGATATGGGCCTGTGTGAGTGTATGACTAACTTCCAGGTGCATCATGACAATGCAATGAATCCAGATCTTGCCACTCAACCACGGAGACAAGCCTTCATATCTTCTCCGATTTGGCCACCCACATGCATGGTCACACTGAACAATGATCCCATTGCTTTGAGTGAATGTATCACTTGGACAGTGACAAGACCTTTGTACATCTGACAGTAATTGTTTATTGAATAATTCATATTTTTAAGGTGTATTTGACAAGAGTTGCAGCACATACAGTATATATTATCACTGTTCATCTACTTTACTTCTCATTTTTATGTCCCTGTTTTGGAAGGGATAGCACAGTGTAAGGGCAATGGGGTCATTAGATGGTTACAGTAGCACAGAGTATTTCATGAGATATACAGTACATGCTGGTCTCAAGAACAGGACTGGTTGTCAGAGGGACAGTGTCATGATGTAAGTAAAAGAAGGCAGAAAGCAGGAAACCACAGATAATTTGAGATGTGCGCCGACCCTCGTGTTTTGTTTTTGGATCTGGATTGGTTTTGCCAACACCTCACCTCCGTGTTTTGTTTTCGTGTTTTGGTTTTGGATCTGGATTTTTTCTTAAAAAATCAAAAAAACAGCTAAAATCACTTAAAATTGCCCTTTTTTTGTTCTTACAGTATTAATAACCTCAATAACATTTATTTCCACATGTTTCCAGTCAATTTTGACCACCTCACAGCTCACAAGGGGACCAGGAAGCGTGCTTTCCAAAAATAAGTAAACAATTGACTTAAATAATTCTTTGCAAATCTTCTAAAGGCATTTCCCATCATGTAGAGGGACATAAAAAAAATAGTTAGTTAGTGGCCTTCAAACTGCCGTTGTTCCCTCTGTCCACTTAACCATATGAGATATATTGTGAATAAGCAGAACAGAGCAGCAAATGCAACATTTCAGACCTAAGGTTTAAGTATTACGTTGTGTCTTTCTTGAGCGACATGCCTGCTTGCTGGGAGTTTATTTTTTTCATCCCAGAATGGGACCAGGAAGCATGCTTTCCAAAATTAAATAGACAATTGACTTAAATAATCCTTTGCAAACCTTCTGTTCTGTAATGGAATTTTCCGATCTGTACAGGGACATTAAAAAAACAGAGTTAGTTAGTGGCCTTCAAATAGCCATTGTTCCCACTGTCCACTTCTTAGATATGTGAATGTTATGTGGAAGGCCAAAAATTGGGTGGACCACACATGGCTGATTGATCAACCATGGCGACTGAATTAGTGTCATAAGGAAGAGGAGACTTTTAACTGGGTGTCATGTTATGAGTTGGCCATATGGGGTATGTTGCTTGTCGAAGCTGGATAATTGGCTGAGACAAGATCAGTTTAAAATTGGATCGCAGCGACACCATCTTGCGACTGGCCGCAAGACGCCATCTTAGAAATGAGATCGCAAGACGCCATTTTGCGAATGGCCGCCTAAGCGCCATTTTAGATAAACTCACACTTTAGTACATGTGGCGATATTACTATTAGCATCATGCGATTGCACCTTTCACTATTTCTCATACACACATTAATACGCACAATTGCGCTGTTAACTAGTCACATATTAGCGAAGGCATAAGATCCTGTATGAAAACACTGAATATTAGCTTCATGCACACGCATCTGCCCCAAGTTAACTAGCGTCTTTACATCAAACTCCACATACTCACACATTACATATTCACATACAAGGTTCCATAAGCTTTAAGGTATAGATTCAAGTATGCACATTTATTAGGAAATAAAGATTATTTGGTAACTAAGGTTTAATACGTGATAAGTAAGCCATGTTTGGTATTGTACTGATGCGTACTCTCTCAACAGTATTCCGGTAATATCGATGGAGAGATCACAACATGCATTCTCAACTTATGGACCGCAGAGACTTCAAGCAACAAAATGTACATTATATGAACAACTGTTAGGATTTGCATGAGGCGGGAAACCAGAGATCACCAGTTGTTAGAAGCTGGACTGTCTATTTGAACCAACCTGTTAAATGCCTTGTAACATATGCCCTCTCCTTTAGGACCAATGGTATTAGCAACAAACTTCTCTATTGTGTTGTTTATTCCTGGGGGGTATAAATATGTGTGCTCTGACCCTGGGTTCCTAGTCTTCGTGCTGAATGCTGATTGACAAGGGGTTTCTTGCTGATGCCTACATCTGGACCAGAGAGCGCTGCGTATGTATAACTGTACTTGGGTCTGTATAATTTCTTTGCGCTAAGATTATATGAGGATCATAGCGTGTAACTGCTGTACTTTTACTTGAATAATACTTTGTGCTTTGCAACCACAGGTTCTAGGTCTGGAGTCTTTATTTACTGTATGACTGCGTACGCAAAATAGCATCATCCTTAGAGGTTTATAGAAAGGATATTAGAAGGTATAGGCAGGGGTATTCATAGGGTTCAAAGGCAGTATCGTTAGTTGGGGGCTCGTAGTTAAGTCACTTACCCACTCACACGGCACTTACGGTTATCGATATCTCACCAAAGGGTGGAGTGGCCACATGCAAGGTTTACCTGCAACTGCTCGGTGCTGAGACATCGCTACCCGTTTTCGTGTGAGGCAGGGACGCTGACTAGAATCCAGGGACAGGAGAGGAAAAAGTTTGTTTTCCTTTGTTGATAGAACCTAACATTTAAAGGGTGCCGCAGTATTGAAAACGTGGCTGAGTTGCAGTTTTGTGCACAGTAAAGACGCACTTTTGTGTACGCAGCTAAAGGTTGTCATATGGTTGTGTGGTAGTCGCATTATTGTGTATGCGACTGGTCGCACAATAGCGTATACGTACTTCCGGTTGTGCTGCCACGTGTTTAAACAAAGCCATTGAGGTTTACATTAATTTTAATTGTTGTCAATATCTGGGTTAACGTGTATTTTTCTGCGCAGGAAAAAAGTGTGTAACAGTGAGTATTTCTTATCCGGGTGGGTGGAGTAGCCTTCTTCAAATCTTCACAGGTGTGTGGGCGCTGCCGTTTAAATCGTCCACAGGTAAGTGAAAGTATCTTGACTGTCTTAAACCAGTTTAAATCTTTATTGAAAAACGTAGGAGTTGTCTCAGAATGGGAGCCATGCAAACACTAGAGATGTTAGACAATGATGTGCTGCTAATGGAAGCGCTGTTTGGATCGGCCCGTCGTATTATGCATACTAAGTATGGTACTTATGCAATAAGGTATTGTGATGTATGGTTTAAAATGACGATGAAGAGTGTTAGACCGTTTCCCAGAATTGGTAGTTTTGTTAAAGATGTATTAGATAATGTCCGGGATCACATCAGTCTGATGCACTCCCGAGAGAAAAAGGTCAAATATTCTGAATGTTTAAAGTTGTGGCAGCATGAAGGGGATGCGTGGCTTAAAAATGCGCAAGCGACGCAAACTAGAGTTGCGAGCGCATTGCCAGAGAATACATCCGCGACGCTGAATTGCAATGCGGGTGAGCCGCAAAATGGCTTGCACGTGCAGCAAGGTAGCATTGCGGAAGGTATTGCCAGCAGTTCATGCGCACCATCCCCACCTTATGTGGATGGAGGTGCAAGTACAGTTATCAAAAATACCCATAAAAATGTAGCAAGCAATTTGTACCCTCTCTTAAGCAACTATAAAGAAAATGTTCATGATGTGGTTGATGAGCCTATTGTAATGTCTGCCATTTCCCACGCTGTACAAATGATAGATGCTACGCCACGAGAATCACGAGTGGTGCCGCCATCTCCATCGGTAACAGCAAGGGAAGTGCTAACACCCTCTGCACCCGGAGAGGAAATTGTTAATACCATACGCAGCAACAACAGGCTAAACCCCCAGCCAGGTAACAAGGTCAAAGGTAGCAGCGCTATCGGTCTGCATCCCATTCGGACAATAACTGTTCCGAATGGAAATGCGGATGCAAACGGTGTAGTGCCCACGAGGGAAGTGGTAATGCATTGTCCTTGGACAAGAGCAGAACTAAATTCCATCATAAATGATTTCCCCGATCCCAAAAAGGAATTAGCCAAATGTCAGAGATTTTTGAGGAATTTGGGTAGTTCTCATGAGCCAACTAATAAAGATTGGCATGTGGTGTTAAGGGTCTGTCTACCACGCAATACCGACGTGACAAAATTTATCACGGATTGTGTATTGGATGGTGACGTTCCCTTAATGGACCAAGTAAACTAAGGTAACATTTCCCGCATTGTAACTCAATTGAGTATATATTTTCCGGTAGTAGTTAACTGGAACAAAATTTTCACCATAAAGCAAAAGGAGAGTGAATCTGCAGAAGAATATTGCGACCGGGCTCTGCAGGCTATCACCCAGTACACTGGGATAGAAGATATTAAAGATAGCACTCACCACAGGTGAATGATAGTCACGGTACTCATGGACGGTCTTAAGGAAAACTTAAAGACTTGGGTTCAGACCTCACAACCTGGCTGTAGGGGAGTCACAATAGATACACTTCTAGAATCTGCCATAGAACATGATAAGAACATCTCAAAGAAGAGAGAGACCCAGAGCGAAAAACTAATGGCTCTGGAAGGAATGACTGTAACATCACAGCCAACAGACACACTTGCATCTACACACACACCTACACCTGAACAGTTATATGTACTCACTAATCCCACACAACAGCAAACACAGCTCTATTCTACTAACCCTACACAACCACAGGTCCCACACTACTCACAAACTTTATATCCCCCAAAATACCCTTATCCTCAATATCCCTACCCATATCTACCATCTTTTCCCCCTGCTCAAACCTCACAACAACCCGTGTCTTCATCCGATCCACGAATATGTTTTCATTGTAACCAGCCAGGACATTTAAGTAGAACCTGCAGAGTAAAAGGGTAGGACCCCCAAACCAGAGAGTACCTGGGATATGCACAGAGACCAGTAAATATAAAGCAAGCACCAGCTCCAATTGTTGCCGTTAATGCTTTATTGGAGAATGGTAGCCAACGCTAGGGGTCAGGTCATACCTGTAGTCTACAGATAGTCAGGTTAATGGGAAGTACTAGGGAAGAACCGGTCATGATGGTTGATGTAGCTGGTACTGAATATCCTTTTCTTGTAGACACAGGGGCGATCAGGTCAGTGATAAAATCTCCCGTTAATTTACAGGTGACCAACGAGACAGTACCAACAATGGGTGTAACAGGTAAAGTGCAACATTATCCTTTAACAAAGTCCACAGAGGTTACTATTGGGACGTTGCATACCAGACATTCTTTCCTTCTGGCTGCTGCGGCTCCTACTAACCTGCTGGGTAGAGATTTGTTATGTAAGATGGGATGTGTCATATATTGCACCCCTGATGGTGTATTTCTAGATATCCCAGAGAGAGTTGCGCACAAGGTGCGGGATATGTTGGACACTCCCCAAAGGATAATGTATCACTCTACCTGTTTAAATGAAAACCCATCTCAGGTAGATCAAATGTTGTCCCAAATTCCAGATTCCCTTTGAATTAAGGATGGACAGGACACTGGATTAATGGCAAACGTAAGCCCCGTAATGGTAAATTTAAAAGACAGTAGACAAGCTCCAAAAATTCCCCAGTACCCACTAAAACAGGAGGTAGAATTAGGGGTTTTTCCAATAATTGAGCGATTTTTGCAACAGGGAATTTTAGTTCGTACAGCTAGTGTAGCCAACAGTCCCATCTTTCCAGTGAAGAAGAGTGGTGGGAGGGGTTATAGGCTGGTACAGGACCTTAGAGGTGTTAATAAGGTAGTAGAGAGCCAAATCCCCGTAGTGCCAAATCCAGCTGTCATTCTTATGCAGATACCTCCAAACGCAACCAATTTCACTGTCATTGACCTCTGTTCTGCTTTCTTCTCTGTGCCTCTCCACCCTGACTGTCAGTACATACAGAGGTGCGCAATATACATGGACACGGTTGCCCCAAGGTTTCATAGACAGCCCCAGTATCTTTTCCCAGGCATTGCACGACTGTTTACTATCTTTTCAACCTGCAAATGGATCTGTTCTAATTCAATATGTGGACGATTTATTGCTGTGTTCTGATTCATTTATGTCATGTTTGAATGATACTAAACTTTTGTTGCTTCATCTCTCGCATACAGGACATACTACAGCTGTGCCAATCCAGAGTAAAATATTTGGGACACTGTCTAACCCAGGGGTTAAGACATCTCACAAATGATAGAATCCAGGCCATACAGAACATGACACTGCCGCAGAATCAACAGCGAATTCGTACCTTAATCTCTTCCTCAAAGCCCGATCGTGTCACAGACACAGAAGAATCAGAGCAGGCTTTCCTTAATCTTAAGGATAGTCTGACCAAAGCACCTGCATTGGGAATACCTGATTATGAAAAACCTTTTGATTTGTATTGTACGGAAGCCGATGGTTGTGCTGCAGGTGTCTTTACACAAAAACATGGTGATGCCAGTAGGCCCGTAGCCTACTACAGTGCCCAATTGGACACTGTGGCAAGATCACTTCCCACCTGTTTGAGAAGTGTAGCAGCTACCTCTCTATTGGTGAGTAAATGTGAGGACGTAGTATTGGGTCATGATATGATTGTATACACTCCCCATGCTGTATCGGCTCTGCTGAACTCTGTTCAAACCAGACATGTCTCTTCGGCTAGGTTTACCAAATGGGAACTAGCTCTAATCGCACCTGCAAACATCACTGTTAAACGTTGCAGCACGCTGAACCCAGCAACGTATTTACCATATGTACAACATGATGTACAAAGGGTGGAAGGAGACGAGTTGCTGGCGGAGGGTGAGTTCAGCGGACATAATGATACACACGATTGTATGGAATATCTGAATCAGACCTTTACTGCTAGACCTGACATACACGACACACCTTTAGAGAATGTAGATGTGACTTTTTACACGGATGGGAGTTGTCATAGACAAACAGACGCAGGTGAATTATGTACTGGTTATGCTGTTGTAAATGACACAGACATCATAGAAGCCAAACCTCTTGGTCCTCCTCACTCAGCCCAGGTGGCAGAGTTAGTAGCACTAACTAGAGCGTGTGAACTGGCAGCATGCAAATCTGCTAACATTTACACTGACTCGAGGTACGCGTTCAGGGTGGTGCACGATTTCGGGACTCTATGGCGTCTGAGAAATTTTATGACAGCAGCAGGCACACAGTTGCACATTCCCGACACATAAAACATCTTTTAGAAGCAATCCAACTGCCCAAAGCTGTGGCAGTAATCAAGTGTAAAACCCATACATGTGAGGATGACCCGGTGTCACTGGGCAACAACAGAGCCGATGAAGCTGCAAAATGGGCAGCAGGGTTAAAAATGTTTTCTCCCACTGAAAAAATGATGTCTTTCCAAACAATTGATATGCTGAAATTAATTGAGATGCAAAATTTGTGTTCAATTCAGGAAAAGTCCATTTGGAAGTCCAAGGGATGTGGGCAAGAGTCCTCCGGGCTCTGGAGGGATGGACAAGGTAAGCCAGTAGCCCCCAAGGCATATTACCCCAGCCTGGCTAAGGCAGCACACGGTCTGACTCATCTGGGAAAGCAAGGTATGTGCAAGTTGGTGAGAGCATACTGGTGCGCACCAGGTTTTTCTTCACAAGCAGAAAAGATAGCAATGTCCTGCCTGACCTGCTTGAGGAAGAACATAGGGAAAGCGATCCCTACCGAACCATCCCACATTCCACTGACTGATGGACCTTTCCAGGTGATACAAATTGATTTCATCCAATTACCACCCTGCAGGAATCTTAAGTATATATTAGTGTGCACTGATGTATTTTCTAATTGGGTTGAGGCCTACCCAGTGGCCACTAATACTGCTGCGTTTACTGACAAGAAAATAGTTCAGGAATTTGTATGCAGATACGGTATCCCTAAAATCATTGAGAGTGACAGGGGTGCTCAATTCACAGGTGATGTTTTTCAAAATATGTGTAAGCTGATGGGTATTAATAGCTGACTTCACACCCCCTACCGACCGAAGCCAGTGCCAAGGTAGAGAGGATGGACGGGACTATTAAAAATAAGTTAAGTAAAATCATGGCAGAGACTGGACTAGGTTGTTCAGAAGCATTACCGTTGGTCCTGCATAGTATAAGGATCACTCCCAGACCCCCTCTAAATCTGTCTCCCTTTGAAATACTGTTCGGTAGACAACCTCATTTGATTATAAGTCCACGGGAAGACTTGAAAGGTAACAACGAGGTAACTGTAAAGTATCTTATATCAATGAGTAAGCAGTTAAAACAACAGCAGCAGAAACTGAAATTGTTGTCCAATGATATGCCTGAAACTAACTGTCATGATGTTGAACGAGGAGAATATGTTATGATCAGAAATTTCTTGCGTTCAGGTTGTTTGATCGGTGGGAAGGTCCATACCAGGTGCTGCTGACAAGTACTACATCTTTGAAGGTGGCTGTGAGAGATACCTGGGTCCATTCCACTCACTGCAAAAAGGTCAATCAACCGGTGGAGAAATGAGTCGGAGACAAGGCTCATAGCGTGAACCTATCGCTCGTGAGCTTGTTCCGGGAGGATTGACAAGGTCGTAGTGAGATACCTGAACTAAAGGAAATCTGCAGGTCTTGTTGTGGCAATGGACGGGCCTGCTGTGTTCACCATCCTGGTCGGTTCGGGAATGTCCAGTTTCTGTGAAGGGGGACCGATTGTGGAGAGGGGAGTTGATGGCAGTGCTGATGGAGTGGAGTCAGAAGGAGTGCAATGCCAATCAGGGGAGTGTCTGACCAATCTTAGTACTGTTATTGTTAAGAGAGCTGTTGGTAAGGTGCCAGATGGTTATTGTGCTAAAATAATACAGCCAGAAACTTGCATGTACCAGATGGAAGACCCAGAAATAGGATTGTTTGCAAGGGAAATGTGCTTAATGATAATGATGCATACCATTCCTTATGTTCTCCCTGATAATGTATATTTTATATGTGGAAGAAAAGCGTATAAGTCGCTCTCCCTGAGTTCCGAAGGTTTGTGTTACCTGGGAAGAGTAGTCCCAGAAGTTATGACCCTCACACATGTTGAAATGCTTGGTATACATAAAAACACACCATCACCATATCTTCACACACAATATGTACACAGAGGCAAACGAAATATGATACCTGGTGACATGCACAAAGCCACTCAGTTAATTAGTGAGACAACTGGCTTTCAAGTTTTAGTTGCATTGGATCCCACCAGGATCGCTTGGGGTACATTAAACTTTAGATATATTCAGGAACTTGCTAAATTGATAGATAATATCACCGAGATGTACGATGACACATTCAGGTATAAAGGGAGAGAATTGCAAGTGTACAAGAAAGAACTGGTGCAACACAGGCTAGTGTTAAATTATTTAACTGCTGTTACTGGAGGGTATTGCGTAACGTTGGCCACCCAATTTGGAGTAAAATGTTGCACCTATGTCACCAATGATACCAGCGACCCCAAGGAGGTGATAGACCGAAAGATGGATGAAATTCTGCAGCTAAAATGGGAATTTCGTAAGAACCATAATGCTTCAGTGGCTGAAGTAGGGGAGAAGATAGAAGGATGGTTTCATGACTGAACCCAGTGAAATGGTTCTCAGGTCTAGGGGAATGGGTCCAGGAAGTGATCGCCAGCATAGGCAAATTCTTAATCCTTATACTGATTGTCATCATAATAATTGGTATATGTGTCCGGTGTGTTCCTATTGTGTTGAAGTGTGGAAAATGTAAAAATAGAGTAAAACGAAAGAACGAAATTATGATGGTGGTCAGTATGAATACCGAGGTAAATACAGGCATTAGCAATAAACTTCTCTATTGTGTTGTTTATTCCTGGGGGGTATAAATATGTGTGCTCTGACCCTGGGTTCCTAGTCTTCTTGCTGAATGCTGATTGACGAGGGGTTTCTTGCTGATGCCTACATCTGGACCAGAGAGTGCTGCTTATGTATAACTGTACTTGGGTCTGTATAATTTCTTTGCGCTAAGATTATATGAGGATCATAGCGTGTAACTGCTGTACTTTTACTTGAATAATACTTTGTGCTTTGGAACCACAGGTTCTAGGTCTGGAGTCTTTATTTACTGTATGACTGCGTACGCAAAATAGCGTCATCCTTAGAGGTTTATAGGAAGGATATTAGAAGGTATAGGCAGGGGTATTCATTAGGTTCAAAGGCAGTATCCTTATGCTGTTAAGGGATCAGGCTGGTTACTTATCAGTGGACAGATTATTTATATTATAGTTGTTATTCTGGGTTGCCATCTCCTGAAGGGTGTTTACCAACAGACAGCAACTACATACCTATCAGCTCAGGCATAGACACTTCCTGAGGAACAGAGGGAAGCCAAATAGGTGGGAGCCCCTGTACTTCCAACATCTGAAGCTCTTATCTCTCCACATCATCTATGATAGAAGAACAAAAATGTCATTGGGGACATCTATCTCCTCTTTACCCTGCTTACCCTTTTTGGACAGGAAGTCCAGCATGGATGGTTTGAAAGAAGAAGGCCTAGCAACAGATGGGGATGGTCATTATCAAGACCTGTTCCCCCCAGTGGGTGTAGTCTGGGGGGTATTGGTTGGCATGCAGGCAGTGGAATAACAAAGGTCTCCATGTTGTCTATTCCATATTTCAGTTTGTGTTTTGTAGCCCACTTTATTCCTACCTAAATCGCAATGACAGAATCACTGGATGTCTTAGTGCATTCAGGCCAAATATGATCCATGAATTCCCAGACAGATTCCGGACAGATGAATCCTTTGCTTGTAATAATCTTTGGTAATTCCTGGCAAAGGTGGGTGTTATAGCCAGACACTTTGAAGGCTGTAACTTTGAACTGCTTTATAGAAAACATGTGAATGAAACCTTTCCACACTGCAGAACATGGTGGAGAAATCCCTTGAAGTTCAGCACCTAGAGCATCTTTTTTTTCATGTTCTCTGAGGCCTCTCCTGACTGTGAAGAAAGATTCTCCATACTGTAGTCTTCCATTGTGACTTTTTAATGGTGATTTCAATGTTGTCCACTGGCTGAGATCCATCTCATCTGAGGGTTGAGTTTTCCCCATGCAAATTAGACAATTCACATCGAGAAGGGTGACTCTTATGTTTAGCCGTGGTGTCAGTCTCTATTTTGGCAGAATTAGGCTTCAGTTTTTTACAAATATAGGCTTTAGTTTTTTAGAGGATATAACTTTATAAGCTGTTAGGATAACATTTTTGCTATGTTATTAATTAAAAAAAAATATTTTGTAACAAAAAAGTTTTCATTGCAATAGTCGTGCAACCCCTTGACAGAGAGCAGCACAGCACCCATGCACAGCTATGCCGATGACAGGTGTGGCTGACACGCACACAAAAAAAAATGTTTGTTTATTATTTTGAGCAGCAGCCCCTCGACAGATAAGAGCACAGCACCCTGCGCAGCTACGCCGATGACAGTGACAGCCAGGTGTAAAATTGATCATAAATTAATTAAAAAACAATTCATTTCTTTTTTCTGTGTTCAGTGTAAACCCCGCCCTTTACAAGCACCTGTAGTATATTAAGCTGATTGAGCAACTACCATATTTTTTGCTTGCATGTCTATTAGGATGTTATCTCTGAAATAGTCCTCCACCATTCTGTGAATGGAGACCGTATCACACATAGTCACGGTAGAAGACATGTCACTAGTAGGCAGTTCTCTCAGGCCCGACCAGATGTCATTTTTTAGTGACTGATCTGCATGACCAGCAGGCATTCTGTAAGGAAAATGTAGTTTTTTTCCTGGCAACTGTTGAAACTGAAGGAGGAGATGAAGGCGTTTCACATGCGGCTGACAATTTTTTGACCAACAGCTCTTTGCATAGTATTAGATTTTGGTCTGTTGGAAAAAAACTCACAAGGTAGGACTTAAACCTAGGATCCAGAATGGTGGCCAAAATATATTTTTCAGATTTCAATAGATTGACGACTCTTGGATCCTGGTGAAGTGAATCAAGGGCTTGATCCACCAGTCCAACATACTTTGCACAATCGCTCCATTTCAGCTCCTCCTTCAGTTTCTCCAGCTATTTTTGCAAAAGTCTGATGAGTGGAATTACCTGACTCAAGCTGGCAGTGTCTGAACTAACTTCACGTGTGGCAAGTTCAAAGGGTTTGAGAACCTTGCACAACACGGAAATTATTCTCCACTGCACTTGAGTAAGGTGCATTTCCCCTCCATAGCCTATGTCACAGTCCATTGTATAGGCCTGGATGGCCTTTTGCTGTTCCTCCATCTGCTGAAGCATATAGAGGGTAGAATTCCACCGAGTTACTACCTCTTGCTTCAGCTGATGGAAGGGCAAATTTAACTGTACCTGCTGGTCATGCAATCTTCGACAAGCGGTCGACAAAATGTCCGGATATTTTGCAGGCCACCGAGAGCATCTCCTACACAACCGTGTCAGTTTTTAAAAAACATTGCACCACCAAATTAATTGTGTGAGCGAAACATGGGACGTGTTGAAATTCGCCCAGACGTAATGCTCTCACAATATTGGTGGCATTGTCCGAAATCACAAATCCCGAGGAGAGTTCAAGTGGGGTAAGCCATTTAGCAATGATTTCCCTGAGTTTTTCTAAGTGGTTCTCAGCGGTATACCTCTTAGTGAAACCACATATACAAAGAGTAGCCTGCCTCTGTATCAGCTGTCTTTTGGTAGATGTTCCTGCTGCTGTTGCTGTTGTAGGCAATACACCTATCCAGTGGGCTGTCACAGTCATGTGATCCTTAGTTTGCCCTGTCCCACTTGTCCACATATCAGTGGTCAAGTGGACAGTGGGTACAACGGCATTTCTGAGGACATTAATAAGGTTTTTTTTTAATGTCCTTGTACAGATTTGGAATTGCTCTTCTACTGAAGTGGAATCTAGAAGGGATCTGGTAGCGTGTGGTACTGTGGTTAAGCCTAACATCCACGAGCACACACAGAAAAATATAATAAAGACAATTTGATTTTTGATTTTTTTTTTGGAGTCCAGAACTTGGGCCCAGAGATGAATACAGCACAAGCCCAGGACACAGCAGACAGCCCTGATGTATCAGCAGACAGCACAGCACCGTGACCAGAATGGATCAGCAGAGAGCACAGTGATAGTGACAGTGACAGCACCGTGACCAGAATGGATCAGCACCAGCCCAGGACACAGCAGATAGCACCAGCACCTCTCCCAGCCCTACACTACCCACCCTCCCTGTTCAGTCTCCACAGCCGGAGTGAAATGGCGTCTGTCACGTGGTCCCTATATACTACATTGATCATAGAGACGAAAGCTCGCGAACCACGAGATTTCCGTCTCTATGGTTTTGCCTCAGTTTCGAGAACCGAGTAAGGCGGGAACCACCGAGCCTGCTTGGATCCGACTCGGATATGCTAAATTCGGGTGGGTTCGGTTCTCTGGGAACCGAACCCTCTCATCTCTATACATAATACAGGTCCCCAATAGCACAGAATAGTTATGCAAAGCTCCTGTTAAACTAATGTCAGAAAATGGTTTTGAAAGTATAGATCTATATTAAACAAAATGCATATATGTTACTTGTTAATGATTCCTAGATATTTAAATCTAAGCTTCATTCATTATAACTTTCTTAATAATGCAAGCATTCTAGAGTACTGTACATCAGTTGTCATACGGCCGCTCGCATGAATAGGACAAGGCAGAAGCATGTGGTAATGGCATTGTGCAAAGGGAGTCCAGTCTTTCCTGCCTTTCTGGGGGGGTTGGTAAGCCTGATTCTACACAATGCCAATATCTTTGCACACAATGTATGTGTCTGAGTCACACTGCGCATGCGTCAAAGTACATTACTGTAGTCACACGCTGCGGGTCTTTATTCGCAGTGTGATAGGCAGGCAGAATTTGGGGGAGGCAATGGGGAGTGTCTACTAAAAACGCAGAAGTGTCTTGCAGGTTTTGGGGGGGTGTCACACCCTGCATCTACGATCCTGTACGCAGGAAACATGGCTCCGGTGTCTAAGTTACGGCAGCCATTCTCACTCAAGGAGTAGATGTTTGACTGATCTGCATCCGATGTTGATTATGTGTATGCAGTTGCAAGACAGCTGCGATGGCTCAGGTGGGCGTCCCAGCACAAGCCCCAATTGCTGTGGCATTACCATATTTTCGCACATCCACAGCTGAAAAAAGAAATCGCAGCTGCGGGAACGTTAGTGTAGTGTGTACAAATCTGAATCAAGCCCTTTGTTTTAACATCAAATTATTAAAGTGATAAATTCGACATAACAAACAGGATATATTCTTAGTTGGTGTTTTAAATAAGTAAATGTAGTTTTATGTAGGGATTACAGATCCACTATAAAATGCTGCTAATATGCTGAATAGCTAATAGTACAAATTGGAATATGTTAATATACATCACATTATTCTGTAGCTTTCTCTGAAGCAAAACCTTAAATATTGATTGGTGTCAGACAGGCAGTTCTGAATTCCTGTCTTTCCAGCCACAAAGATGATGAAGGAAACTGTCAGACAATGTTATAACAAGACATCAAATTCAAAGGTAACTGCAATTTTCCCGTTACACAAGACCACTATTATTCAGTGTTTTTACAGCTGATCAAACTCCTGTGACAAAGAAACAGCATTTCCCTTTAAAAGTAATATGTCATTATTACACAAGCTTCTGACAACTTCCCAATTGTTGTTTTACAATGACATATAATTCAGTTCTGCAATCTCGGTCTTTGCTATCTAACGGCTGCCAGCCACAAAGCAGGTAGCACAGGCACTGTTATATACATGCTGAGGGGAAATACAATGTTTTAATAATAGAAATAGTCTGGTTATCTTATTTATTTTTAAAATGTAATATTTTCTGCTAAAATGGATTTCTACATGTCACAATGCAGCTCATGCTGCCAGGGATCCTCATGACAACTTTTGAGAAATAAATGGGATTTTACAACTAGGGAACAGATACGACAAAGTCCATACTAAGCAACTCTCTCGGAAGGGGTGAAAGTGACGAAAGATTGGAGTGCAGTATTTAAAATTTCTGGGCGCCCATGCCCTTTTATGCATGTCACTCCCAATAGCACCGAGTTTAGACACATAAAGTGGATAAACCCATCTAAAGTCCTGGTTAGGGCGCCCAAGCTACTGTTTGGATGCCCTTACCATGGACTTTTTCACACATTTGTGCTCACCACCTTAGGAGGCTCTCGCGCCTCCCGAACATAGCAACAATTGAAATGCTTCATCGGGTGCCCATTATTAACAGCCAGTGGCAAAAACAATTGAATCCCCCGAAATTTCCAGCAGAGTGACCCATTTTGCAGGGTAGGCCTGCCTCCCTCTATGTGCATTGTATTGCTTAGTCATGGCCCTGTCCCCTGCTGTAAAATGAGGCGAACAGAGGGGGGTTCCGGGTACTATTACAAATTACCCAGGCTTGTTAGAGTGGCCCGGGTCAGCTGCTGAGGGGGACAAATGTGCTTCTTTGCAGCACGTGGAGCCTCGCACAGTATTATTATTTATTTTTTGGAGGGGCCATCACCACGCTCTTGTTAGATCTCGAATGCGCTGTTTGCGGCAGCACAACTCATACACCTCTGACATGGTTGCACCCTCTAACTAACAAAGAACATAATGGGTCATTAATGCAACTGTCCTGCTGTCCCACCCCAACCGGGAGGACATTTATCCAAATTTCTCATACTGCTGTAAGGTGTGTGTGCCTCACAAGGAGTGGTTGTCACAGGCGGTTTTGAGAGATGTACGGCTGGCAGCAGCTAAGCACATCAGAAGTGCTAGGGTAGTGCTAGGTATGCCGCCAGGGGGCATGATTTCTCACAAATAAAGTATATACAAATCCTGTACTAGAATAGTCTGCAAACTACACTGTAAAACAAGTATTCAATTTAAATGTAAGAACTGATGGTCATAAAAGTCACTGTGGGTGATTGGCAATATTTCTTGGCACCAAAATCATTTAAAATAATTAAAACTTGTATGATTCCAACATGAGAAAGGCTGCAGTAAGCAGAAAGGTCCATTAGAGTCATACTTGCCGACTATCTGGCTGCTCCTTCCGGGAGGGAGCAGCCAGATTTGCAGAACAGGGGGCGTGACCGGGAAAATGGGGCGTGGCCAGGCGGGCTGAGGGCAGTTTGCTTGTGTGACAGGGGGTGGGGCCACGTGAGTGCGTCATTTTGGCCCCGCCCCGCTACACAATGCAGAAAAACAGGCATTAGGAAGCAGGGGGCGTGGCCAAAATGACGCAAAACGGGGGTTTAGCAGGTACTGGTGACGGGGGGAGACGGGGGATCGGCGGAAGGTTTGCCTGCCTTTCCGGGGGGGCGGGAGCTGCACCCGTTTATCGGGAGGCTCCCACCCGAATCGGGAGGGTAGGCAACCCTGATTAGAGTTCTATCATTTGCAACCACTTTATTTGCAACTTGTTTCCCAGTTGGCATGCCTAGCGCTACTAAAGCACTGTGACTAGACAAACGTTTGCCCATTCACCTCTAAAAATACCCACTGCAACGTATAACAGTGGCAGATGCCTATGACACCCTCACACTGACCTGAGCAACTTCTCCTGGAATTTAATGTCAATATAACAGGAGACTAAGGGGTCTATTTATTAAATTGCAGGTTTCTAGAAGTGGAGATGTTGCCCATAGCAGCCATTCAGCATCTACTTAACACTTATCTAGAACCTTCTAAAAGATAATAGCTAGAATCTGATTGGTTGCTATTGGCAACATCTCCAATTGTAAAAACCCGCGCTTTAGTAAATATACCCCTTAGTACTTTTAAAAACATAGCAATCTCCCTGCACTCATGGCACCTTATGGAAATGTGCTGCCTTAACTGCTTTGCAAACTTCTGTATTTATTATAGAATCAGAAAGCATGCAATTATAAATTTCCAGTGTCTCCTGCATTATTAAAAACTGACATTTTCACTACATATGCTGTACAGTACAACTAATCCCTAGATAGCAACATTAATAATAAAAGATATTTGGATACTGCCAGACAAGAAAAAAGGTAGTACTGTTTATTTATTTTTGCATTCAAAATGACCTGCACACAAACGCAAAACCAGACTTCAGATTACTTAGAATTCCTCGTAAATATAGGAGAAAGTAGAATACATAATTTGTTAATTACACTTTCAGCCACTTGACAATGTACAGAATTTAGCAAGATGTGTCTTGTTACCACTCTGTGAGATCACATTGGGTCATTAAATACTGCTTTAAGCGATACATTACAGGCACATTCTTGCTGTGGACAAGCTTCATTTTTTTCCCTGAAAACATTACACTTTTAGGCTCCAACATCAGTGCACATTTATCACTCGCTCCCAGCACACCTGCTCAACTCCAGCACCGCTCCATCGACTTGACAAGACAGGAGTTTTCGACCCGATTTTTTTGGCCATGAAGTGTGGAGCAGTCATTGTCACAATGGTGGCTTTCCTGGTGGGAACCTTGGCACAGAAACCTGGCACTGAAGAGAAGATCCCCTTTCAAACGAAAAACAGAGATGCTTGTGTCATGACCGTCAGTGGCCAAAACGAGATCCGAGTAAGAATCGAATGTAAAAATCAAGGCAAAACGTATTTATGTGAGTTTGCATCGAAACCGTCCTACTGCCGGGCGTACAACAGAGATATAAAGGGTTTCTGGAACCAGCTCAGCCAGGACCTCAGAAAAGTTGGCAACCCATGCGACCCTCAGATGTTTAGACACAGCATGTGCCCAAAGGCTCCTGCTCCTTCCCAGTTTAGGCAAGTAAGTCCTAGTGGAAACCAACAGGATGACACATCCAAACCAGAGAAGAAACCTCCACCAACAAAGAAACCAACCACCAAAAAACCTGCCACTACCAAAAAGCCGGATCCATCAAAACCCAAACAACCGGATCAAGAAAACCCCAAAGCCATGAAGATTGCAAAAGACCACTGTTCATGGTTCTTCCAGACATTCTGCTCCTATATCATAGAGATTTTCTTATAATCTACAGGTAAAACCAAATTAAAAACTGTATCTTGCTTTCCTATATAATTTATGTGGCGTAGATAACATAATTTTCTTGAAATACATTAAGTATTATTTTGAATTTGTTCTTAAAGTGGATGCGTTGGAGAGATAAAGAGTCTGCTGTACAGAGACTCTGGTAGGCAACCGGTGATTGGCAGTAGCTGTGGAACTACAAGTTTCAGGATGCCTTGTGGATCCACAAAAGTTGGAGAGCCACAGACTGCCTAGCTCTCCTCTGGTAGAATGGATTTATCACAGGATGATAGTGCAGCTGTATGACTAATATCGCTGATTGCCTTATATGTTTCACTTATCAGCTCAGTTAATTACTGCTTGTCCAAGATTTATCTTGGCCCATTAAAATGTTAGAATTTTTTAAATCTAAAATGAAGGGTTTGGTCCACCTTATTCGCAGTGTAGAATTCATATCACTAAACCCTGGTTAACTAATATTAGTGCTATTTAACAAAAGAAATCAATGTTCACTGTCACTTCAAGCCTATAACATAGAATATCTAATTATTTCTTTATCCTGTAGGATTGATTCTTATTCATCCTACTTAATGTCTAGTATGTGTGATGGGCTGTCCTAAGCCCATCACACTCATTACAACTTATTCATTTCACTTAACCACTGAGCTATTATTTTTGAAGACTTTTTCATCATTAACCAGAAGCATTAATAAGAAGCATGTTTTGTTGCAAAATTGCTGTGTAGTTCTGATAAAAGTGTTATACAGGTGACTCGCTGTTAATGTTGGCATGTACACCTGTAATGGTGCCTGTGATAGTGGGAACTGTGTGGTATTTCGATCCTAGTAACAGTATGAGGATCGCACTAACCTACGCGGTGATGGGACTGTATGTTAGTTTTAAGATGCACTTATACCTGGCAGGTAGTTTAAGCATAGATAAATATTTTGTAACATAATACATTTTGTTATTGTGTGTTTTATATAGCCCAAAACATTTTGGCACTTTTTTTGCCTTTCTCTTCTTTCAGCTGACAAATAAGCTTAATTTAGCATAGCTAATTAGGTAAAATGCTAATTAATATTTATTGATTTGCATTTTTAAGGTGCAGCTTAGTTTAACTACTAACGAGTGCCCATTGTAGCAGCTGTTGCAATACAATAATCACATTCTATTTGTACAGTATGTTGTCTCTTTCTTCAGTCTCCTATTTCTTCAAACAAATCTGTTCCCAATGTCGTGAAGACCACCTGATCGCTCTTTCTTACATACACTGCTTCCAAATCACTGGGCAACTCCACCAAATGTGCAACATACAGTAGGGCAACTATCTTTGTTACATCACCAGCATATATCAGAACCATTTCAGTGGAATCAAAGGGCCTGTATTCCATCTATAAAGTATTGTGAAACCTTTTTCCTGTGCTTTAAATAGTGTCCAAAGTCTGTGATAGAAATAACTTCTGTCAGTCCGCCAACAGAATATCTTTTCCTTCTCACACTGCTGGAAGTAACCTTGTTGTAGGAGTATGCCATATAACAAGGAGATTGCAGGGGCTTTTCATACAGTGATGTTAAAGGTTTGTAGAGGACCAATGCAAATTTTAATCATCTGTAAAAATTAGAGATGTGTGGCTTTCCTGAAAAAACAACACACACAACTTAGGGGTTCCGAGTCGAATTGAGTCCCAGTTCGGAATCACTTTGGGGTTGCGAGTAGAACTGAGTCCTGGATGCATGAAAACAGGTCCAAATTACACAATTAAAGCTATTTTTACCAATTAGTTTTTTTATTCGATTTTAAGAGAATCCAAAATTGAATCTGAACCAAAACACTTACGGGTGGTTTGCCAAAACCAAAACACATTGATGAATTAGAACCAAAACACGGGGTCTGTGCAAATCTCTAGTAAAAATACAGAAGTTGCCTATACGGAACCTAGTGGGCCTGCAGCTGCAATTGATCCAATTATAATCTCAATACTCTAGGACAGTGATTTTCAACCTTTTTCAACTCAAGGCACAATACACACAATTTTAAAATTGCCAAGGCACACCATACACATTGGATCCCACATTAAAAAATACACACACATTGGCCTCCACGGGAATAATTGACAACCACTTGCGGCACACTAGTGTTTGACCACTTCTTAACCCTCAGTGTCTGCAGCCCTGTCCAGAATTACAGTATCTGGCACTAGGGTTGGTGGGAGTTTGTGAATGGAGAGTGAAATGTACTGTATGTAATTCATTTTTATTAATAGTAGAGGCTACAGTAGGCTAGGAAAGGTAATTGCTCCTATTTGGGTCTCATTGATGGCTTAAATCATGATAAGCATGGGCGTAACTACCATAGTTGCAAGGGGTGCATCTGCTATGGGGTGAAAGGTCTATCTCTCAAATATATCCTTACATTTTTTTCATTTATTTATTCTTTCTGCAAGGGGGGTGGTTGGGGGGGGCTGGGGCGGTTTAGATGAAACAAAGTTCACTAAACTAATTTCCTAATATTATCTAATAATAATCTAATATAGTCTAATAATATTACAATCCAATCAAATAATAAAGTTTGGGAGACGCATGTGTCTCAATAATTGCACACAGGTATATCCTCATCCACCTAACATTTTGTGCCATATGGTGCAAGATGCTTGGCACAACTAAGATGCTCCGCCATGGGTTGCGATTCCTGTCCTTTCATACTTTTTTCCTGAATTTTGCGTACCATTCGGATCACAACCACATACATAGTATCTTATAGTGTGCTAGGCACAATAGATTGGTAGTTTTGTCGCAAAGGAATTAGTATAAGGTTGAAGATTAAGCATAACGATATGTGGCGTGAGACATGGCGCAGACATTCGGATCATAGCCGCATACATAGTATCTTATAGTGTGCTAGGCACAATAGATTGGTAGTTTTGTCGCAAAGGAATTAGTATAAGGTTGAAGATTAAGCGTAGCGATATATGGCGTGAGGCGTGGCGCAGTCATCCGGATCATAACTCAGTCTTTTGCCTTTGTCCCCAGATTGGCGATTGAGTTGCACTCAGAAGTACATGAAATGCCAGTGCCAGTATCCAGGCTACCTGTGTATTGTACTTTTGTCATATTAGTGATGCCAATAAGGCGCATATTATGTGAAAGGCTGTGGGGGGCTGCTTGGCGAGGCTAAATCACAAAGTCCATGGTATGCCAATTGCCCTATTTGGCACGATTTGAGGATAGGTGTATGTGGGCACATCTGTACATCACCATTTAGGATTGTTTTTCTATATCATTTGAGGCCTGTAAATCACAATAATTGAAGGAATGTTTTAGGAACTTCAATGGGAACTATGTAAAAGACATATTGCTGGCTGGACCAGATATCCATTTTAAAAATGACTAAACATGGGGTTTAAATAAAGTTGTTCTGTCCTAAGAAGATCAGCACCAGAAGGTTTTTATTACCCTGCTTTGCCAGTGGAGTGGGAAGCGATCTTCAAGGTGACAGATCTATCCCTCTAGCAAGGAAACGTTTAAAAATTCAGATTTACCATGAGTCACTAATGTTGCTTAAGGTCCAAACATCTATCAAATTCCTTAACAAATCATTGAAGAGAATTACAAGGTGACAATAAAAAAGCAGCCAGTCATCTTGCAAAAAAGGCCATTTTGTGGTGCTGTCTCCTATTGTGAGGCCTTTGACCGAGTAATTTTGGCATTAGGCTACTGCTCAATAATCCACTACCAATTTATACAAGGGGGATAAATGACCATTATGAAAGTCAGATTTGTAACATAAAATGCTATATACTCTTACCTTAGTCCCCAGGTTGTTATATGGGGCCTTTTATTTATTTAATGCAGTGACATTTATTCATTTAAGATACCATTGGTTGTGTGAGTTGTCCCCTGCCACCATACAAGGTACAGTACAAAGTATATCTGTTACATGTGCATGAACTATGGAATATAGATGAGTAGATACAAATGTTGGTAAACATTTTAGACCTTAACATCGTCTTTATTATGTCAATACTTTATATGGGTCCTATTTATCAATTTATTTGCCCTGGTAATTATACGTAAACAGCATCTTCTGCTAGATTATCACTAAATTAGTAACAAGGCTTATCAGTTCTCTAATGTAGGAGATAACACAGATGTCTTCTGCTATTTATCAAGCTCCAGAAATTAAAAGTTTTTGGAGCTTAACTTTGGGAACCTATAGGAAGAGTGCCCGGAATGGGAAGACAGATCCTGTACCACTCACAGTGGGCACCCAGCAGTATAAACTTCTGCTGCTACTATTAGCGCTGATTGTGTATTAGGATTGACCATGACAGTTACTTATTGGAGAAGCTGTCCTGCACAGGGGGAATGATAAATAGCTCTGTAACCCATTGCTAAATCTGTACAAATAGCAGAGTTAGGTTTCAGGGGCATTTACCATTATATTGATAAATAGGCTGATGTACAGGGAGGTATATTTACTTGGCTTCAGTGTGCTTCTAAAGCTTTTTCTGGGAAGAGCAATGTAGAAGAGATAGAAGGGCCTATTCATCATGCGATAAATGGCCCAGTAACTATGCGAAACGCTAGATTCCGGATATTTAGGTTACCAGGCCATTCTTTATCAGGGGTCCCAAATGGACCACCTGATATTCAGCCAATTCCGAAAACTGAAAGTTTTCAGAGTTTGCTTGCAAGAACAAGCGCCATCTTCAGATGCCACTTGTTCTCTGATCCCAGTTCTGGGGATACGAAAAGGGATTCGAGTAGATACCTCCACCATCTTCTCACTACCTCCCCGGCGGCTTTGTGCATGCGTGACCTCGAGTCATGCATGCGTAACGATGCCGACAGGGGAGAGGTAAGTAACGCAGCTACTTCTGTAGCTGTGCTACCAACCACGGAGACAGCTGCTTTCCGGAGCAGCTGTCTCCGCACTGGAGCAATAATGAATTGCTCCGGTGTAAAGTTTCCCCTGCTGTGAGCTGGATACTTAAGTATCCCTCGTAAAAAGATGATTACTTAATCCATTGGGGGCCATACGCCCCCCCGATGATGAATAGGCCCCAGAGTTACTTGATTTCAATTAATTTAGTCTATCCACCTTCCTATAGCTGTTATGTGTTCGATTGTGTGCAGTCTCTATCTGACAAATTAGCTGAAGCCTTATCATTTTTAAGATTAGTTTAAATGACCAATTAAAGAAGCAGCACCTTAAGGGGCTCATACATTTAGCTGCTATCAGGGCAATTCCCTGCTCCACTTCTGCCGGGAGATCGTAGAAATCCAACATGTTCTCAATTTCCTGATTCCGAACTGAAAATAGTTGAAATCGGCAAGTCAGGGATTTTTAACATGTTCAAGTCCCTGTCACATCAACAGCTTTGATCGGTGTCGGCGTATGAATTCTATAAAGACCTGTGGACTTAAGGTTAAGGGATGATGTGTGACAAAGGGATGTAGTCGGCATCCCGGTGTGCGGGATGCTGACGGTCTGAATACCGGCACAGAAATCACGACATGTCGGGATCCCAGCACCAGTAACCCGACTGCCGGCATCCCGAAGGTAAGTATTGGGGTGTTAGGGGGAGGTTAGGTAGCATGGTTAGGATTAGAGTGTGGGGAGGGGGAGGTTAGGTTTAGGCACTGGGGGGAGGTTAGGTTTAGGCACCAGGGAGAGGGTGTTAGGATTAGGGTGCGGGAAGGGGGATATTAGGTTTAGGCACTAGGTGGGAGGTTAGATTTAGGCACCAGGGAGAGGGTGTTAGGATTAGGGTGCGGGGGAGGTTAGGATTAGGGTGCGGGGGAGGTTAGGTTTAGGCACTAGGGGGAGGTTAGGTTTAGGCACCAGGGAGAGGGTTTTGGGTGCAGGGAGGGGGATGTTAGGTTTAGGCATTAGGGGGGAGGTTAGGATTAGGCACCAGGGAAGGTGGGTTAGGGTAGGGGTTAGAAAAATACTTACTGTCACTTCCTATGGGTGTCGGCAATCTGGCTGTCGTGATGCCGCTATCGGTATTCTGACCAGTGGCATCCCGACAGCTGGGATTTTAGACCCAACCCGTGACAAGGAGGTAATTCAGTCTCATAAGAACTAAAGGCCTAAGGACAGTTTTGCTATTAGGGCATGCTAAAACTGTAGCAGGGCATGCTGAGATGTGTAGTTCCACAGCAGCTGGAGGGCCGCA
The DNA here is from genome assembly GCA_031769625.1 of Taudactylus pleione. NCBI lineage: Eukaryota > Metazoa > Chordata > Amphibia > Anura > Myobatrachidae > Taudactylus > Taudactylus pleione. The sequence continues at coordinate 10,745,939 of JAUIMM010000519.1, forward strand.
TGTTGAATACAGCTGTCTTAGATTATAAACTGTATTCCCTGTTACCCTGGATGAAAAAATTGCAAGATGTCCACCACTTGAGCCCAGATAGACACTTCTTAAGTGTGCTAAGAACAGTCCATGATGGGGTGATTTAAAGAGTATCTAGCATGTAAGAGTTTAAGGCCTTTACCCACTGTTAGTGAACCTTCCACAAATCCAACCAAAGATTCGGAGAAGAACATGCTCCCCCAGTACAGTGGCTGTCCTTACACACACAGTGCTGCTTTTATTTCAAAAATATTCTTTGTAAACTGTCAGAAGAGCTGATGTATCAATGGGATTTTTTGCCCCTCAAAAATGAGGAAAAGCCATATTCCACTTTTACTTTGGAATATTTAAGTACCGCTTCATGTATTAATGCTGAAATGTAGGCTATATCACACGTATCTCCTACATTAACTTAACATCTGCAATTTATCTCATAATATCCCTGGAACCATAGAACACAATGCTATATTATTGAAATGTAACAAACTCAGGATAAATACATTTTTCACACTTTGTACATGAGCCAAGTATCTGATATATTATCAACAACTGTAAACCTGGCTGATGTTGGCAAAGAACATTATGCAAATAATGAATAATTTTCCAAGCAGAAACAATATTTAAATCCATTTTAAATAGGTCCGTGGGCCATACAGCATCCACATCATCATTTATTTGAATGAAGCCGCAGATTCCATAGTTCCTGACACACTCATACAAATGGGACATACATGAAAACAGTCAAAATAATAACAGGCAAACGCAGGGCGAGAGCAAGGACCACATGAGCCTGGGGCTGAACATTATCAAGGACCTGCTTATTGTGAGAAGTGGATGGGTTGTGACCAGTACCATATGGGCATGTCCAGTGCCAGAGAGGGCAAAGATAGCATCTCCCTCTACCCCCTACATCTCCATCCTATATTCCCTATGGTTTTTGTGGAATGTAAGGAAAACAAATGGTGAGAAATTAGTCCAAACTTTAATTAGTATCAGGGCAAGCTCCTGCCTCATCAGGACAGTAATCAAAATAAGCACAATCCACTGACATTACTATGGACATGGTAGAACGGGCAAGTTCTCCAGGGTGTACAAGCCCAGCTTCATTCAATTTCATTAATAAATGACAAATGCTGCTCATACTGTAGGAATATTTCTGAGGGCTAGCATAGAGCTGTAGGTCTGCCTGCTCCATTATTAATCTAGGCCTGCTGTGCAGAATTCTAAATGTATGCATGTAAATAACAGATAATAATCACATAGCATCCAGAAACAATTCACAATAAGACATGACGGGGACAAACAAGGATGACAGAGAGTGGACATGAGACACAAGGGAGAGGACCCTGCTGTTGAGAGCTTACATTTTAGCTGGAGTTTGTAACAAGAGAATTTGCAGCTAAAGGAACATTACGTTTATTGGCCTACAGGGGAACGTAGGAAGCAGCGGCTAAACAGTCAAAGTGGCAAGATGGAGGGTTGAAGGATAGTTGAAATGTATAAGGATATCGGGCAAGGAGCATGGGGAAGAAAGGGAACAGGGTAAGAGAGGTAGGGAAGACATGGAAAGCCGTCAGTGTAGCGCAGGTAGAGGATTGTAATAATACAGTAGAATAACATAGTACTGTTGAGGAATAACAAAGTTTACACTCTGTGAAATGAAAAAAGACTGTAGACCAAATGCACTAATAGACTGTCGTAGGCAACAATGGGTACAGTTTCAGATGGACAGAGAAGGATTAATGGAGCTGACATGATAATGAGGAGGCCGGTGGATTGACAACCAGATGATAGAGGGTGAGGTGACCAGAGATGGAGATGGAGAGGGTGAGATGACCAGAGATGGAGAGGCTTTTAGATCACATGTACACTTACAAGTGAAGAGGTGGAACTGAAGTGTGATGGGGTGTTCTTACATAGGCATAGTTCAGTGAGGGTGTGTTGATACAACTGCAAACTATGCAGTCTGGATGTAAGTGAGAATATGTCTGCTCTGAGGTGTATCATTTACAACTAGCAAATGGAAGGTTCACTTCTTCATTAATGATGATGACTAATAGAAAACCATATAAAATAAATGAAGGTAGAATTTTGTTACTTCACTGTGGGTGGTAGAATCTTTGTTCTACAGTGATCGGTTGTGAATATACAATGCGTTTCATACATTAGGTGTAGACTTCTTCAGGGATAAATCAGTAATTCAGTATTTGTAGGGGATGGCTAAGTCACATTAAAGCCTGGGCACAGTTATTACTTGCATATTCACATTCCTCCTAGGCTGCATTTGTAGCACTACCTTTGGCCAATTCTGCTTAGTCAGCCTGGGGTCCACACGTATACACAAACTGAGGCTGCATGCATAGCCTGGGAGGGGCAAAGGCAGCATCAGGGCCCAAGATTGCTATCTGTGGAGCTGGCAATGTCTTCCTATCACAAAAAGGGTAACACTCCCACAAAACGTATCTCTTCAGACCAACATATATACTGACTCCAAACAACTCCCTCCACTCACCTAATCTATCAGAATTTCTCAATCCACAATATGAATTGCAATATGCTCTGTCAGCTTACACTCTCCCTCACTTCACATTTCAATAATTTTTTCCTGTAGATTGAAAGCTCTCTGAGCAGGGTCATCATTTATACTGTCTGATGTTGAATAAATGTTAAAATGATGTAATTCTCTTAATGCTCTAAACAGTATGTATTTGCACTGTACAGCACTACAGAAAATGTTGGTGCTGTATTAATAATCAATTTATAAATAAGGTAAAATGGAAGTACACTTACGGTGCAGTATGTAGGATACATTATATGCAGGGCCGGCGCTAGACTGCGTTGCCGCCCCTTCCCTCCTCCGCTCCCTCCCCCTGAGCTTAAATATGGACTATAGCGCTGGGAGGGAGGTGGGCATTTCCTGCGCCCTCCGGAAACAGTAGCGCTCCGGGCGATGGATCGGCTTGCCCATGCCTGGAGCTGCTACTGATTATACCTTGTACATTTAATTGGATACATGTAAAAGATCTTGGTGAAAGCCCACATAAGCAGGTGGTTATCCAAGGACTTAGGTATATGGAAGCTCACAGGTGTCCATAGTGTCAAAGTAGTAGCCCATTAATGCATCAATGGTACACATGGGTACAACAATCATATATTGTAGTACACCACAGAATTATAAGAGTGTAGAATTAGGAGCGAAACAGGGTAGTATGTAAATAGAAAATATATTCTCATGCGTTTGGGGATTGTAGTAGAGGACTCACATCAGCAGAGAGGTTAGTGGAAGTCAGTCAGGAAACAGCCTGGCATGAATACACCACTCATAATGCCAGGACATTCATGTTGGTAGTTTACACTATGACTTATTAAGGATGTTGAATCATTTTCATGTCACATTTTGTCTTACAGGTGGAGGAATTCCATGCATCGGGGAGTTTTACATTTTGAAATAGGACTTTGCTTGTAAATAAAGATCCAATGGATGTGTACCTCGCATATCCCCTACGCTTCTATAAATCCATGTCTACCAAATACATAGAAGACATGTAACATGAACTGTATTTACTGTATGTCTTTTGTGGAGTCTCAAGTATACCATGAAAAAAAATGCTTTTGTATATAGGAAATATTGGATATATTGTTAGATAGCAATCTGATTGCTTATGTGTTTGTTTTTTTATATTCAGGATGCACCATATTAAGTAATAAATAAAACTATAATTACACCGTAGTTGTTATATTTAAAAGCTAGAAAGATAGATAATCAATGTACATAAACATGAACTGAATGATTGAGCTGTTCTATTCTGATATACTGTAACACACTGAGCAGCTACTGTGTGTCCTTTATACATACATCAGGTACAGTATCATTCCCAAATGCTACTCTTAGGGAAGGACCAACATGTAGGTAGCATTATTTGCTTCTGTACTGTGTCTGGTTCCTAAGTTCACTGTAATAGCATCAACTCCAGTTCCTGTAATAAGAACATATATCTATAATAATGTTAATAATAATATATTCTACAATATTGCCTTACAGAGAAATGGAATAAAATTAAAGCACAATAACAAAGAAAGCTTCAAGATTTTTTTTTTTTTTTTATCGTTAAAGGAGCCTCACATGTATAGATGGGATGGGGCTAAAAATGTTCCCTCTCAGGGGGTTGACAGTGCTTCTTTCTTGTTATAATTAGAGATGTGCGGTTCAGTACTCCTGAAAAACGAACACACTCGAACTTAGGGTTTCTGAGTCTAATTGAGTCAGATCACTTTTGAGGTTCTGAGTAGAACCGAGTCCTGGTTCGGGTCTGCTGTAAATTTGGAACTCAGATTTAAAAACCGAATCTCGGATTTTGGTTTGCATGTAAACAGGTCCAAACTGCATAATATTAGCAGTTTTTTTTTATAAATTTTAAAGCAATCCAAACCAAAACTGAATCCAAACCAAAACATTTGAGGGTGGATTTGCAAAAACCAAAACACGGGGGTCAGCACACTACTCTAGTTCTAATTAATCATTTTTAATAAGCACATACACAGAACATGTATTTATATAATCTGCTGCTCTACGTTACATAAAGTTAGCAACACAAGCAAGCAGGGGTGTAACTAGGTATTTGAAGGCCCCATTGCAAAAGATTATAAGGGCCCCTAAATACTACCCAATGGTGAAAAATGTATATAACACATGTAACTTTGGCATGGAAGATGCCCCCCCCCCAGCTCTGGGCCCCATAGCAACTGCACCCCTTATACCAATGGTAGTTACGCCCATGCAAGCAAGAGTTAGAAACAGTTACACTCATATTTTGCAACAGTCTTTTCAGTGAACATCATCATCTGGTATCTAGTGACAGAAATAAGGCTGCAGATTAAGTGGCAATTTACCTGCTGACTTGATTAAGAGGCAATTTACCTGCTGTCAGCGTGCCCAAAGTCAGTGCTTTCATTTGAAAATGATCAAGGTAACCCAACATTTCTAACATGTGTTTTCTCCAATATGTTTACCTTGAATGATCAGAACAGTTCACATATAATCATACAGAACCACAAAATTTGGTCACAAGTAATTCCTACTATGCAAGAGGACTTTGGCAAACTCTATACATAGTCATCACACATTTCTGCATAGGGTAGTCAGACATTTTTAATCTGTATACATATGGAAAAAACATGCTGCAAGGTTGAAATGTGATTAGTTCGTGGCTTAAATACATAGACATCCAAATAGCCTCCTGCAGGCCCCAAGACTTGTTTTCTTTATCAAACAAGAAGTGTTGAGGGACATCAATAACAAGTCCCTGACGGAATCATGTCAGCAGAACTTGCAGGTATTGGACTGTTTGGAGAACCAGCAAATTGTGCGAGCAGGACATCAGTGCAACTGATAAAACACTGGATTAGCTGAAACATAATGAATGAGATACAGTTCTATTTCTTGTTACGTTTTCCAGCAAAGAATTCCAGATTGTGATATTAAACCAATTACTTGGTCATTAGTTTTGTTTTATAGCATTTGGTAATTTTTATGATGTCCCGCATACATGCGCTTAAGAGATACACCTAGGACCTCATTCAGAGCCGCTTGCAAAGTGCGAGCGCTCGCTCGCTCTGAATGAGGGCGGCCGCTTCTAAGTTCAGAGCCGGCCTTCTGACCACCCACAGCTTTAGCGAGCGGCCAGGTTGATGGTCGCGATGGTCAAGACCATCGCAACCATCGGGGCTTGCGACGAGACCCTTGTGGTAGGGTCTCGTCTACCGCAAGCTCCAGTGAGCTTTCGGCTCTATTAGAGCCGGAAGGTCACCACTGACATCACGAGTGATGTCCATGGGGCCGCCCCCAAACAGCAGGCGTTCCGTCGGGAATGCCTCCGTTTGTGTAGCCATCCCCCCGCCCCACCCCGCCTACAAAACGGGGGCGAGCTCTCGATCACCATCGACAGCCGCCCCTTTTGTAGTGAGTCCTGTAGCGAGAGAATTTCTCTCTCGCTCTGGGGCTTGCGCAAGCGCAGTGCGGCTGCTGCGCGTAAGCAGGGCCTTAACATCGACCCGCTTGCGAGCGGGTCTGAATGAGACTATTAATCTGAACTCCATTTTCTTAAAGGGGAAATTTGTTCTATATACTGTATGGCAGGATGCTTTATTCTAATTATCCTTTTCTTTTGTTCATTATTTTGCAAATTACAATTTGATGTTTATCTTGTTGTATGGTTGCTCATTTTCAAATTTTGCCTGCTGGTCTTTCATTTCAGACAATAAAAGTATTAGTACATTTCAGATTTACTTTCCTGATGTGATTATTGTTTTTATTGCATTCTGTTTTATTTTGTTTTATTTTTGTTGCATTTTTATTAGAGATGCAAGGTTCGGTTTTTCTGAAACCCGAACGCGCCCAAACCTTGGGGTACTGAGTCGAACAGAGGGCCTGATTCAGACCCGCTCGCAAGCGCTATGCGCTCGTGAGCGGGTCGATGTTAGGCCACTGTGCATGCTCACGCCGGAGCCGGCTCCGAAGTGCGCATGCGCGAGACTCGGCTAGCGACAGACGCTCCGTCGCTCCAGGTCTCGCACCAAAAGGGGGCGGCTGTTGATTTTGATCGACAGCTCGCACCGTTTTGGAGGCGTGGCGTGGGGGTGGCTTCACAAACGGAGGCCTCCTATGTGAACGCCGCCCGTTTGTGGGCGGCCCCACTGACATCACCAGTGATGTAAGTGGGAGAGCTTCCGGCTCTATTAGGGCCAGAAGCTCTCTGGGGCTTGCAGCCACGAGACCCTACCACAAGGGTCTTGTCACAACCACGATGGTCGCTCGCAATAGCTGGGGCTGGTCACCCAAAGCTATGCGAGCGGCCAGGTGGCCGCTCAAAAAAAAAAAAAAACGCCCCGATTCAGAGCGAGCGCTCTTTCAGAGCGTCCAGCTCTGAATCAGGGCCAGAGTCCTGGCTTGGGTCACTTTTGGGGGTTTGCCGCAAGTTTGGAATTCGAATTTAAAAACCAAAACTTGGATTTTGGATTCATGTAAACAGGTCCAAATAACATGATTTTTTGAAATTTGTAGTAATTTTAAAGAAATCCAAAACCAAAACCTAATCCGAACCAAAACACTTGAGGGTGGTTTTGCCAAAACCAAAACACGGGGCCCGCGCACATTTAAAATTTTTATTTGCCTCACTCATGTAACCTCTCTTGGTGCAGAACAAATCTGAGAAGAACTACTTAATGTGCTACTTCTGACATATGGGTTGATATTAGAGGCCCAAGCTCATCATTTAGTAGACCAACATCCTGATTACACCACTGCCTATAATCAGGGGCGTAGAGAGTTCTCCCGGGCCCAGCTACAGAGGGGGCATGGCCTAATTGGGGGAGGCGTAACCACACCCCCTTGAACCAAAAAATAAACACTTTTGCAGGGCCGCGCGCCGGGGAGGGGGACGCTGTGAGCCCCTCAGCCCGGCACCGCAAAGCCAGGGGGGGCGCGACCAGTGGGAACGCTCCCCCCCACAGGCATAGGAGACTGCTGTGGCAGCTGCTCAGCAGCTACGAGCAGTCTCCCACTGCAGCTCAGCACAAGCTGTGTGCTGGGCTGCTGTGTGGGAGAGAGAAGGGAGGGGGGCGGCGCCGGATCCGGGCCCCTCAGGAAGCCCAGGCCCGGGTAAACAGTACCCGCTCCTCCACCCCCCCTCTCGGCGCCCCTGACTATAATGCTAGGACAATCATATTGGCACTTTACAATAATGTGCGAGAATGATCGCTGTCTGATTATGAAAGGTTCTTTAAGTTAATGATAATTAACTTATGATATTATCGGAAGTGTCAGTGTGTCATTGGTTTGGTCCCCTAATGTAAGGAAGCAAGGAGCTGGGGCAAAAGGAATAAAAATTACCATTTTTACTTCAATGTTTCAAAGTTATTCTTCTTTCTTTGTGTCAGTGTACCATTATTATGGGAACACCAAGAGTGAATGTGTCATTGTGCCAAAGTGGCCTTCTTTAATGTATGGAATAGCCTGCATATGTCATTCCTCTTGCTTTGGTTACATGTAGAGATTATTTTTGTACAATTATATTTCTCTGGTAGCATATTGATCAGTGTATGGAAATGATGGCAACTGATGAGAGAAACTGAGTAGACCAGGGCTTTATTTGCCGAAATAGACACAATGATAGATCTCATAATACCACCAAATTTCTACTGAGTGCGTATTCAGGTACAGTATATCTGCAAATCCACACAGCTAGGTGCAATTGATTTTCCGGGGCAGATCCTGGGAGGCGGGCATGCACTAGGACAGTGTTGGCTAACCTTGACACTCCAGCTGTTATGGAACTACATAACCCAGCATGCACTGTTACAGTTTTGCTATTATGGCATGCTAAAACTGTGGCAGGGCATGCTGGGATATATAGTTCCACAACAGCTGGAGTGTCAAGGTTAGCCAACACTGCACTAGGGAATACTCTTAAGCTCATTGCACATGTGCAAATTAAAGCTGTGCAGATCTGGATGATTTGCAGTGCCTAAATTACCAATTATGTGTATTAAAGCAGCTTGGCATGTTGGTAACCGCTTACACACAACCAATCTACAGTAATTAAAGTGAAAATACCCAAAATATAAAAATACCAAGTCAATATTATTATGATCCAAACAAGTTACAATGGAACCAAGATTCCTTCAAATAATCATGTCATAGCAAGGACACCAAAAGCAATATTGAAATCCTATAGAAAGCACACCATCCCGCTTCAACAGTATAACAGTCATGATTGTATTTAGGATGAGTCAAGATTAAATAGAGATCTTCCTAATTATATGAATATAATACTATTTCCAACTTAGGTCATGCCATAATTAGGAAGTAATCAATGAATCCTATTCCTAATAAAAAGTGATCATGCTGTAAAATAAATGTTGCCATTGGTGTCACTTAAAGTACTCATGTCCGGAAGGTACTACACGACCTGTAGGGGGGTATAGAACTTGGATGCCATTTGCCCTTTTGATGTGTGCAACACGTATTTCCTCAGTCACTGCAGTGTCTGGAAAGTTTTGCCATTGTTGACTTCTGTGTTGCCAGTGTTGAAGTCACTGTTGGTGGTAGCAACGCATTTTGGGAGGTCACTCTGTCCTTTTTTTTTATTAAAAAAGTCACAGCCTTACTAGTGTTTAAAGGCTTCTCACATTTCCCATTTTACACAGAGGATTATATTTATGAAGCAGCAGGTTTGACCTCAAAATTTAAAGCAGCACTAATAATAAATTTAAAACACACCAGACTTGCCCTTAATATTAGTGCCACTTTAAATTTTGAGGTCAAGCCCACAGAGAAGTGTCTTGCAAAGTATATATCTCACAGGCTCTCAATTTTAAAACATGAATCAATCATACTATGCAATAAGGAGGACAGAACAGACTTATTATAGACATCATATGTACAGACAAAAACACCTGGTGATAGACACACAATCAAATAGGAAGATGGATTCCTGCACTAGGAGGGACATAAATCTGTGCGCCCTATTGAGTTCCTGTACCTATTGACCCTCTCAAGGGGCTCTGGGAGTCTGCTCTCGTGCTCCTTGTCTGATGTAAAGCGCAGAACCGGGCTGTACTCAGGGGTGACCCTGATCCCCTTGTGAGATGGAAGAGATGCTGTATCCGGACGTCAGGCAGACAGTGAGAGCTGTGAGGAGAGGGGGTTGGGGCATACCTCCAGCTTTCACCGTGCTTGCGCTAGACGGACACAACAGCAGAATATATAATAGATATGACTAATAGTCACTAACTATTATAGGCAATCCAGACATCAAAATGACAAGGTGCCTGATTCAGTATAGATAGCAACTGCGATTATGCACGCAGTCTCACTGCGAAGATATGCTAATGACTGTGATCGTTATGCTATACGCAGCCTAACATAAGGATATCCATCTAACCTTACACACATCCGTAATACTCAGCAAGACTGCGAAACCATTGGTAACACTGAGTACAATCGCACCCTCATGCACACTTACACCACCCCCAAACGTTCAATTCCTGTCAATCACACTGCGATTGGTCTGCGCAGTCATTGCGATCGCAGTCCCGATCGCAGTGGAGTGTTCGCGCACGTGCACTACGATGCATACACATGCGAAGAACGCAACAATCAGCCAATTGTGTGCATAATCGCAATTGCGATCGCTGCTGAATCAGGCCCAATGTTCACTAAGAATTTAAAATAAGACCCCTATTAGATAACTGCCTTGTTTCATTAGTTTCACCTGAAGACATCTGTGACCTACAGTACAGTATATCATCATTATTTTTATAGTGAATACTCCAAATTCAATCAGAAAAAGTTTATAAACTCCAGAGAAATATGTGCCACAAGTACACAAGAAAACATCATCAAAGCCACCAAGTATCAAAGACACATAAGCAACAGGGATACAAATCAAATACAAATCATTCTCCCAAATCACAACCTCTCAATGACCAATCTCTAAGAACATCACATAGGTCTTAGCAAGAAAGAGAAGATGTGGAAAAAAAAACACCTGAAGAAAGAAGCAGCACAGCCAATAAACAAGGTGAGAAATGGAATCAAAAATGAAAACACAGAAACTCCACATAAATACTATAAGGGCAATGATGTAATATTCTTACAAAAAGTTTTATAATTTGCACAAACAACTATCTTATACATATATCTCCTGAAAATTGGGTGGCACTCCAGATCGTCCGTAAAAGCAGGCAAGTCTACCAGCCGGCCTCCTACACCCGGACCCCCCCCCCAGGCCTCCGCAGTGAGGGTTGATGACGCAATTCATGCTGAATGGCATCATCATGGCTCAGTGATCTCGGCATTTTGTAGCAGGGGCGAGGCCATGGTTACGCGATCGCGTCCAATAATTCTTTGATCACTTTTCAACAAACAGTGGAAAAGGATAAAAGTCTACCAGGTATGCAATCGGGAAGCCGACTGCCTAAATACCGGCAGCCGGCTTCCCGACTAGATGTAGACGCCCGCATTTCCCCGGCGCCACGAGCGGACAGCCGCGGGGGGGGAGGGATAGGTTTAGGGCTTAGGGTCAGGCACCCCCCCGGGAGGGTTAGGGTTAGGCTAGGGGGAGGGAGGGTTAGGCACCCCCGGGGGGGACTTAGGTTTAGGCAGCGGGGAAGGGGGTGGTTACGGTTAGGCACTTAGAGGGGGAATTAGGGTTAGGCACTTGGGGGGGAGGTTAGGGTTAGGCACCCCTAAGGAGGGTTAGGGGGGTTAGGTTAGGTTAGTAAATACTCACCTATCCACGATCGGGATTTCCAGCGCTGTCGGCCTTCCGCTGCTCGGAACTCTGCTCATGTCGGGCTGCCGCTGACGGGAATCGAACCGCCGGCCGATTCTGTCTACCATCTCCAGTAAGTCAGATAAGAATAACAATAGAGTAATCAAATCATTATAAGAAAATTATAACATGTCTATTACATCATCTGATATGGGAGGAAAGGATAGCAATTTCAAAGTTAGGTGACATAAGAACTTAAAGGAAATTTCCATTGGATTTGTTTCATGAATAATATTTGAATACTATCTACACGAATCAATTGTCCCCAACAGGATGCACAGATTTGTGTCCCTCCTAGTGCAGGAATCCATCTTTCTTGGTCTTGCATCCTATTTGATCATGTGTCAATCGTGCGGCCGGGACTGCCAGGGAGCTGCCGAAGAGTTCAAGGGAAATCTCATCTTATGCTGGTTGTACTAGTGTATGGCCTACTATGGTACTCACTTAAGAGACATTCAACTGAAAATGGTGTACTAAAATGTGGTGGCATAAATACGCGCTTAAAGACCTTGATGTGAATGCAAACTAATATAGGTACAGTATGCCAACTTCATAAAGATAACTGTTTTAAATGTGTAAAATTAAAGCCCCTATATGCAGTGCCGTAACTAGGGGTGTGCAACTGCAGAGAGCGCAGGGCTCAGTAGGTGGCGTCATCGCTGCCCCATGGCCCTTGCTTCTGGCTAGCAGGGTACCGTAAACGGTACCCTACAGGCAGTAACACTGTGGCAGTGCCCACCAGATCGTCCTTTCGCTGCTCCGAGCATGCCATGCACCCTGCCACCTGTAACTACAGAAACTCGGAGCAACCTGATGGCGCTTAGGACACTGCTGTACTTCCCGGTGAAGGTGGCCCCGTCCCCTTTGGCATCATCTTGACGTCATGTGTGCAGGGCGATTGATAGCACTGCCTATGTGAAACAAGCATCAGTGTTCCTAGCTTGTACAGGTAGTAGTTAATGCAGGCACCCCCACAAATACAGGGGGCATAGAATGCAGGCGCACACTCACTTATACTCCATGTTAATCAGGATCTTTTTGTCTATCATTGTTCTTAGTACCTAGGTGTGTGCCTGCATTCTATGTCCTCTGTATTGTACTACAAGTCTCAGCATAGCAGCACCTCCTACTATGTTTAAAATTAGTGTGTGCAGTCCAAGCCCCCCCCCCCTTACCCGCCACAAATAGCCACAACAAACATCAGAGTATGACTGGTTACCCTAGTCCCACTTTATTAGAGAAAGTCACAGGTTGGGGGCTCCAGCCTGGTCAGAAAAGTGGGTTCACAAGAATGGAAGCACTGAACATCACTAGGAAAAAAACAGTATGTGGATACCCTGCCAGCCATTAACTTCTTGGGGTATGTTGGTGCAAAATGCCCACACATCCATGGCTTCCACACCTAACTGGTACATGTCAAACTACAAATGCTAGCATGGGACATGTGGTTCCCCATAGTAAAGTATGAAATACGAGCACTTTATTAAATGTTCTTTATTTGAAATCAAGACCCAATCCCTCATTCCCTTTATTACTCACCTAATCAAGGCCGCCATCAGGGAGGGACTGTCGGGCCCGGACACTTAGGTGAAAGGGGGGGGGCCCGCTCCTATCCCTGTAGTTTCTAAAAAAAATTTATAGAGCGCAGCAGCACTGCTGCTGCTGGCTCCAGTAGATAAGACTGAGCCGGCGGCACCTACCACCTGATCACCTGGCCACCTGTGGCTCGCAGCTGTCAGTGGCAGCCTGAGCCGAAGCTTCCTCCCTGTGCGCTCCAGTCCCGACCAGAGTCGTGCATGTGACTTCGTGACGTCACACGTACGTGCGGATGATGTCAGATAGGCGGAGACTGGAGGATTCTGTAGAGAGGAGCCGCCGGGACAACCGCACCAACATAGAAAAAAAAAAAAAGTATGTTTGCACACAGTGCTTATATGGCTTTATAATTTATGGGGGTGGTCACTGTTGGGTGCTATAATAAATATAAAGGATGGGGACCTGTTTCAATCAGTGAGGGATGAGGAAAGTCATTGTCAGTGCCTGTCACCCCCTCACTGATTGTAGCAGGTCCACATCCCTTATATTTATTATTACACCCATCAGCTAGTGTCCTGTTGATTATATATCAGTGTGCCACTAATATATAATCAACAGGTCACTGACTGATGGGATTAATAATAAATGTAAGGGATGTGGATCTGCTACAATAAGTGAATGGGTTGGCGGGGGTGTTTGGGGGGTGCTTCCACAAATATCAGTCATAAAAAATGTGTGTGTGAGTGAAGTCAATGTTGCGGGCACGGGCTCCCCTTCCTCAAATCTTGAGGAAACGTTGACTAATAAAACACAGCTTCACCCTGTTACAGTCTGTTAGTGCCGCCTTTACGCCTTCTTTATAATGGGGATGCTGTTTTCCTGCAGGGTCCAGTGGAGTGCCAGATTCATTGTCTGCTACTATATATCAGTTATTTATTTAGAGCACACATATTCCACAGTGCCTTACATATTTGACCATGCACATCGGTCCCTGTTCCTGTGGAGCTTATATTCCTTACCATATTTACGCACATACATTTATTTTTTGTCAAGATCTAATTAACCTACTAGTATATTTTTTATTTGTGGGAGGAAACTGGAGTACCCAGAGAACAAGCACTGGGAGAACATGCAAACTCCACACAGTTAGTGTCGTGGTGGTAATCGAATTCAAGACTTCAGTGTAGTGAGGCAGTAATGCTAACCATTACACCATCCACGCTGCATGGGTGGTGCAATATGTATCTAATTTGGGGGGAGCCATGCCGTGTTTTGTTACCTGTCCATATCGTGTTGATTATTTTCATTTAAATACCCCCTCTACGTGCTAAAGAAAACTCGAAGAGACAGCAATAGCAATAACTACTATTCTTGCAAGTTAGATCCTGGCAACATTGGAAGAATCTTTCACATTTGTGAAAGACTCTTGTGGGGGAATTTGACACTGCAAATGTAACATGCCCCTATATGTTGGCCACACTTCCAATTCAGTACAGGGAATGGGGGACGCCGAAACATACCCTTGCTCCAGGCACCATTGCACCTAGCTACACCTCTGCTAGGACCCACCGTGGCTCTAACAGACCAGGTCCGTCCGGCAACGACTGCACATGTATGAGGGAGGGGAGGGAAGGTAGGTGGACACATAAGGGGCCTGGCTTGACACACAGAAGGGGGTCTGGCTGGACACATAAGGGGGGCAGGCTAGACACATAAGGGGGGCTGGCCGGACGCACATAAGAGAGGCTGACCGTACGCACATAAGGGGGGCTGGCTGGACACAGGACAGGCTTAATATTTTTTTGCCCAAATTTTTTTGGTAGCAATAATGTAGCGGGGGAAGAGGGGGGGGGGCCTGCCGATATTGTCAGTCCTGGGCCCCACAATTTCTGATGGCAGCCCTGCACCTAATTCTTTATAAATCTTCTTCCTCCTTGTTTTTCTTATTCTTTTTTTTCTGTTAGTCCTGTGGTTAATAATAATAGTAATAAAAAAACAATAAGACAATGCACGACCTAACTGAACTGAATCCATTCATACTGTATGGAAGTAGCCAACTACTGTATAGCAGCTTTCTCATGCTCCTGCCAGTCATAGCAAAGCCACTCCGATTGGTTACTTGCAGAAAGACCTTTGAGGTGTCATTTATGCTGCGGTTCTGCTAGAAGCAAGTACAGAAAGAAGGAATATAAGAAGAAAGTAGGAAGAAAAGAAGAAGAAGTGTGGCTAACTTGCTGCATGTAATACGCCATGCCTGGATGCATCATGGCGTATTCAGTGGCAGTTTAATGTACAGTCGCGTGAAAGTGTAATACAACTTTGTGTCCACCAGATGTTGCCTTTCCTAAACTACACAGTGTCTGCGTCAAATAGCCTAATACGCTACTGCACAGGTTCTCAAACTCGGTCCTCAGGACCCCAAACAGTGCATGTTTTCCAAGTCTCCTCACAGAATCACAAGTGAAATAATTATCTCCACCTGTGGATCTTTTAAAATATGAGATATGGTAAGAACTTACCCTTGTTATCTCTATTTCTACGAAGTCCATAGGGTTCCACAGGATACCTTGGGGTATAGGTGTGACGTCAGTCGCTGGGCACCATAGAGTTAAGCTTTTCAGCCTCCCAGGATGCACTAGGGTCCCCCTCCTATACCCCGCCCCCGAGCCAAGGCACCTCAGTTAGTTATCAAGCCATAGGCCGGAGGAGGAGAAGGAAGAGAGAGAAAAAAGATCTGGACACATACAAGAATCACATTCTCACCAGAGGGAGACGGAAAACCGGTGACCAGAGCAAAGCCCATCTGCAGCACAGGTGCGACAGGGCGGGAGTCCTGTGGAACCCTATGGACTTCGTAGAAATAGAGATATCAAGGGTAAGTTCTTACCATATCTCATATTTTCTACTTCAGGGTCCATAGGGTATCCACAGGATACCTTGGGGATGTCCCAAAGCAGTATCCTTTAAGGGTGGGGACGCTCCTGTGTAGAAAGGAGAATCCGCCGCCCGAAGGAAGCATCCTGAGAGGCGAAGGTGTCAAACCTGTAATACCTCATGAAGGTATGGACAGAGGACCACGCAGCAGCCTTGCAGATCTGAACTGCCGAGGCACCACGTCGAGCTGCCCACGAAGGACCCACAGGCCTAGTGGAATGAGCCTTCAGAGAAGGAGGGACCGGTAGGCCTTCATGAAGATAAGCTTCAGAAATAGCCATACGGATCCAGGCTGCCAAAGTTTGCTTTGAAGCAGGCCAACCCTTTTTACGGAAGCCATAGAGGACAAACAAAGCGTCCGACTTCCTAAACGAAGAAGTGCGGTCAACATAAGTCCTTAAGGCCCGCACAACATCCAAAGAGGCCTCACCCACGGAAAGACCCGGTGAGTTAAAGGCCGGAACAACGATTTCCTCGTTAACATGAAACTGGGAAACAATTTTGGGAAGAAACTCGGGCCGAGTGCGGAGCACTGCCCTGTTCCCATGAAAAACCAAGAAAGGGGGTCTACAAGAAAGAGCCCCTAACTCAGAAACACGTCTGGCCGAAGCAATGGCCAGAAGGAAAACAGTCTTAGCTGTTAGTCATTTAAGATCCACTGAGCCCAGTGGTTCAAACGGCGGTCCTTGGAGAGCCCTCAGGACCACAGCCAAATCCCAAGGCGCCACAGGTGGAACAAAGGGCGGCTGAATGCGGAGAACACCTTGCATAAAGGTGCGCACATCTGGGATTGTAGCAATCCTACGGTGAAACCAGACAGATAGGGCCGAAACCTGTACCTTCTAAGAAGCAAGGCGAAGCCCATGATCTAGTCCCGCTTGCAGGAAGGCGAGAATCCGAGACAGACGAAACTCCCGCGGTGCATAACCTCTCGGTCGACACCACTGGAAGAACGTATGCCACACGCGATGGTATATCCTCGCGGAAGACGGTTTCCGAGCTCGTAACATGGTACGCACCACAGAGCTGGAAAACCCCCGGGATCTCAGCATGGCCGTCTCAACAGCCACGCCGTCAAAGACAGCCGAGTCAGGTCCGGGTGAAGGCAAGGACCCTGAGACAGAAGGTCCGGTCGTAGCGGCAACCGCAGAGGACTGTCCACGGACAGACCCTGAAGGTCTGAGAACCAGTGCCGTCTGGGCCACGCGGGAGCTATCAACAGGAGCGTCCCTCCTTCCTGTTTGAATTTCTGGATTGCCCGTGGAAGAAGGGAGACCGGAAGGAACAGGTATGCGAACCGGAACGTCCACCGGACGGACAGAGCATCCACCAGAGACGCCCCTTCGTCTCTTGTGCGAGACCCGTACATCGGCAACTTGTTGTTGTGCCGGGACGCCATGAGGTCGATCTCTGGAAGACCCCACCTGTCCACCAGCAGTTGAAAAACGTCCGGGTGCAGGGACCATTCCCCCGGATGAACGTCCTGGCGACTTAGAAAGTCCGCCCCCAATTTAGCACTCCCGGGATGAAGACCGCTGATATGCCCGGAAGATTGCGCTCCGCCCAAACCAGGATCCGAGAGACCTCTACGAGAGCCGCCCGACTGCGAGTTCCTCCTTGCCTGTTTATGTAGGCCACGGTGGTAGCGTTGTCCGACTGGACCTGCACCGGGTGACCCTGGAGAAACCGCTGTGCCTGCTGGAGAGCATTGAAGACCGCACGGAGTTCCAAGATATTTATTGGAAGCTCCGCTTCTGTCTGCGTCCACCTGCCCTGGAACAAGTGTGGACCGGAAACTGCTCCCCAGCCCCGAAGACTGGCGTCCGTTGTCAACAGGACCCAATTTGGAACCCAGAACAGATGTCCCTTGTTGAGGTGGGTCGTCTGTAACCACCACGCAAGGGACAGGCGAACCTCCGGGGTGATCACAATCGTCTGGGACTTCAGAGACTGAGGCAGCCCGTTCCACTTGGACAGGATCAGGTGCTGCAGAGGTCTGGAGTGAAACTGGGCGTATTCCACCATGTCGAACACCGACACCATGGAGCCCAGTAACCTCATCGCCGAGTGTAGGGACACCCGGCGGCTGTGCAGACAACTGCGCACCCTTGACTGTAAAGCAGAGATCTTGTCCTCCGTCACGAAGATCCTTTGCTGTCCCGAGTCCAATAAGGCTCCAAGATGCAGAATCCTCCGAGACGGGATTAGAATGGACTTCTGCCAGTTGATTAGCCAGCCGTGCCATTGCAGCAGTGCAATGGTCAGGTCCAAGTGGCGTAACAGGAGCTTTGGAGATCCTGCCACCAATAACAGGTCGTCCAAGTACGGCAACATGCGGACTCCCTACAGCCGCAGAGAAGCCGCCATGACCGCCATCACCTTGGTGAAAACACGTGGTGCTGTCGCCAGGCCAAAAGGTAACGCCCGAAACTGGAAGTGGTCGCTGCGGATTGCAAACCTGAGGAACTGTTGATGGCGCAAAAGAATAGGGACATGCAGGTAAGCATCCTGTATGTCCAATGACACCATGTAGTCCCCAGGTTCCAGCACCAGAATGATGGACCGTAGGGTCTCCATCCGAAACTTCGGGACCCGCAAAGACTTGTTGAGTGCTTTGAGGTTGAGAATCGGACGATATGACCCATTGGGTTTCTGTACCAAAAATAGATTTGAATAGAAACCCTGGCCCCTCTGGGAGAATGGAACAGGCACTATAACTCCAGCCTGGAGCATAGTGTGCAATACCTTCCGCAGCTCCGTAGCGTTGTTCCGGTCTGATGGTAGACCCGTGGTGAAGAATCGAGCCGGGGGTCTGTGCCGGAAGGAGAGGGTGTATCCGTGGGAAACCACCTCCAGAACCCAAGTGTCTGTCGTAGTGGTCGACCAACACTGGGCGAACTGCAGCAGGCGGCCTCCCACCCTGGGATCCCCCAAAGGGAGGCCCGGACCGTCAGGCCGCGGGCTTGTCACCTGGCTTGGGGGCCGGACATCTGGTACTCCATGCCTGCTTCCGGGGCTTGGCCGATTTCTTAGGGCCAGCCTGTCGAGGAAACGAATGTGGTTTGGGCCTGCCCTGGGCCCTAGATGACCGAAAGGATGATGGTCCAGAACCAGAAGGAGCAGCGGCCGACGGGAGACAAGCCGATTTGGCTGCCGCCAGCGTGGCCACAATCTTATCCAGATCCGGACCGAAGAGAACTTCTCCGGTAAACGGCAACGCCTCCAGACCCCTTTTGGAATCTGCGTCCGCCTTCCATGATCGTAGCCACAAGGTGCGACGAACAGCTACCGCTGCTGAAGAAATCCTAGACACCAGAGTACTAATGTCTAGGGCTGCCTCGTTGATGTAGGTGGCCGAATCACGGAGATTGCCAATCAACTCTGCCTGTTCGGCCGGACAGTCGGAATCAAAAGAAGCCTCTAATGAATCCGCCCAGCGCTCCATCGCTCTGGCAACCCAGCAAATGGCCATAGCCGGCTGTGCTGCCCCCCCCCGCAAGGGAATAAGCGGACTTCAGGCAGATCTCCACCTTGCGGTCCGTAGCATCCTTAAGGGAGGACATGGATGGCATCGGCAATGTGGCACTATGGACAAGACGGGTCACGTGAGAATCCACCTGTGGAGGGGATTCCCACTTTGCAAAATAATTATCCGCGAACGGATAAGCCACCACCAGGCGTCTCTGCGGCTGGTATCTTTTGCCAGGCTGTTTCCATGCCTCCTCTAAATGGTCCACCAACTGACCCGAAAGAGGAAAGACTGTGGCATCGCCCTTCACATCCTTGAAAAAGGCATACTTAGATTTTGCCGCTGGGGAAACTTCGTCCTCAATCACCAAGGCTGTGCGGACCGCCCGAATAAGTCCAGGAATATATACTTTGGACTTAGCATCAGCGTCCTTAGTATGGAGAGGTTCCTGATCGTAAGGATCCAGAATCTCCCCATCATCAGACGTCCCCTCGTCATCCTCATAAGGAGCCGACAGAGACGCCACCGGCCGTTTATGCGGCCGCATCACAGACTCCCCTTGCAACACATCCGACAAGTGCTGTACAGAACTCGTCAGGGAGTTAACCCACGCTGGCTCCTGAGAAACCGGGAGCGGGGAAATAGGGAGACTGTGGGGTACCACCAATTGTCGTGGGAAACCCTGCATGGGTGACGACACCACTGACTGCTGGGATAAACCCATCGGTGTAAACGCGGGCTGCGGAGCTAACTGGCCCACTAAGGCTGTAAGCGCCTGAGCGAAACAAGCCCAGGGCGGCTCCTGTACCGGTGCTGTAACCGTAAGAGGCCGCGCCATGGACAAACACTGCCGGCAAAGGCCCTCCGCGCTACCCTCCCCCTCCGCTAACGGTACTTTACACGTAGTACACTGTAGCCGGAGGGGAAAATCACTTTCGGACATGATGGCACCACGTATGTGACCTCTCTCACCAATTATAACTTAAATAGGCGAGAGACCACCCTGCAGCACCGCACCGCAAGGGCTTAGCAGAAAGAACAGGGACAGTAATAAAGCTGACAGTTTAGAGAAAAGTTACAGGCAGCAGCGCTAGCACAGTCACATACAATGCAAAGAAAATCAATTCCTGCACTAACAGCGCTGATCACTCAACTACGCAGACACAGGGCCTGGTAGGACAAAGCGCTGCATACACAGACCTGACCACAGCGGAGGAGAGGTATGCGGGGGTACCCAGACCACGATGCTTCCGTCCAGTGCTTCCAGCAGCGTTCACCATGCGTTCTGGAGAAGATGGCCGCCGAGGAGCAGAGAGGAGGCTGGCCTGGGGGAGGAGCGCTGCCACAGGACCAGTCGGCAGCGTGCAGAGAGGGCTGTGTGCAGCGGGGGAGGTGCCGGCTGTGAGACAGGGAAGGCGCGCTCCCCTGGCATGCATTTAACCCCTGGGACGTCGCAGCGCTACCGCTCTGCTGCGGTCCGCTGTCCCAGGGGGTAGTGGAAAGCGCAGGTTGGTCGCCTGGCGCCATGCTGCAGCCAGTCCCCAGGGAGCCCCCTGCCTGGGGACTTAGGACCATGTGACCAGCGGGGACCCACCGCGGGACCCCGCTGCTTACCTTTGTCCCCCTTGGATCCGGCCATGGTCCGGAACATCTGGGGTCACCGCTAGCTGTGACCCCAGATGCTCACCAGCATCCCCGGATCGGTACCGGCGTTCTGGTACCGGCGGGGGTGTAGGGAAGACAGCATGGACGTCAGGACTGACTGTCTATGCTGTACATCCAGATGTGCAGCCAAAGCTGCACTGAAGAAAGCTTCAGGGGCTCTTCTAGCCCCCACTCCGACAGGTGCACCCGACGCCGGCCGGGCACCAAACTAAACTGAGGTGCCTTGGCTCGGGGGCGGGGTATAGGAGGGGGACCCTAGTGCATCCTGGGAGGCTGAAAAGCTTAACTCTATGGTGCCCAGCGACTGACGTCACACCTATACCCCAAGGTATCCTGTGGATACCCTATGAACCCTGAAGTAGAAAATGTGTTATCGACTTATGAACACACCTGTGCACCTGCTGGGTAATCTGGAAAACGTGACCTGTGTGGGGTCCTGAGGACCGAGTTTGAGAACCACTGCGCTACTGCATGGCATGGACCCACTCACATTTTAGTGCACCTACCCACTGGCTTATTTGCAAATTCTACATGCTGCGGCAAGGAGGCCTGTTTGGAGCGACTTGAGTCACAATGTATGAGGACATATCTATATGCTGTTTGTTTTTATGTTTGTAGAAGAGAAGAATTGAGGAAAGATTTCTACTGGCCAGGCCCAGTATGCTAGGGGCCCCACCATTTATCATGATTGCCTTGGGATTAGAGAGCAAACAGCTATGGCATATATAAAGCAAATTGTTCACTGCAAATACTTGGAGTGGTGTAAGCCTGCCCTCTAGTGTGTGCTAAAGTCATTTTCACAAGAAATAAATGAATGTGAATTCAATCTGTAAACACACTTTCTAGTGTCACTGTTACATATATACATTAAAAGCTATGCATTTTAGATATACGAGGGTGGATTCAAAAGTCCCTGTCCTGACGTAGTACTGAAGATGTCACCCCATATTGATTTTCTGAATGTATGTACTAGAGGTCTTAGTAGAACATTGTGGAAAATTACAGCACAATTCTTTTATTTTTGCAGATAATGAATAATAAACAGAACAATATAACTAAAAGTTGGGAACAACATCACTAAAAGGTGAAAAATGGAGAATACTGAAAAATAGAGAAAACTGAAATTTGAGCCGTCAATAAATATCTGCAAATGAAGATGACGCTACTGATATTCACACTCACGCTGAAGGAACACATTTGTGGGAAGACTTTTGCATCTGATGACGATGTCATGACTGCTACAGAGAACTTTTTCCTGAATGGAAGCAAGCGTTTGGAGCATCGATGGGAGAAGTGTATTGAAGTAAATGGGGACTATGTCGAAAAATAAATGTCATTTGAACTTAAATTTCTCTGTTATTCATGGTCAGGACACGACATTTGGATGCCCCCTAGTACATAGAACAATTACACTCTCCAAAATTATATGATCATATTGAAAACATAATAATATTATTAATAATAATAATAATAACCTGGCTGAGCTAAATTTTTCCCACATCTGGGTCCTGTAGGCGAAATGTTACAAACAGGTGTCTGTGCAGTTGGAGGTATCATCAGGCGGATCAGTGCACACTTAGTATTGGCTGCCATTAGGTGCCAAGTCAAATTAAGTGGATGATTAAATGACAGATGTATTTATGTACAGTCTCTATAGTAACGCCAGACAGCACAAATCATGTTGCATAAACTTTCTTTGCAGTACAAACACTCTCATCTTCTCAAACGGTGTGGCCCTAACATTGCATGTCACCGATAACCTCATTGTATACTCCTACACAGTCTGGACCTCATTCAGAGTCGGTCGAAGTGGCTGCACGGTTGTACGCCACCGATGTTCGCTATACTGCGCATGCGTAAAGTTCGTAATGCGCGTGCGCAAACTAGCCGCTACCATCAGAAATTTCTCTCTCCTTGAACACAGCCAGGTCGGTAGTTTGAGTGACAGATGGAGGCATTTGTGGGGGGTAACAGGGGAAGGTGCTTGAAAACGGGGGAGTGGAGATCCGAACGCAGGCGTGCCTCATTATGCGAACGGCATGTTATGGGAGTGCATACGGATTATGGGAGTGCATAATTAACAAAGTAGCGTCATGGCACATGTGACATGGGAGGTTTTTACACTGACATGATCGTACAGCTTAAGAGAGGGTATGGTCAACCTTAAGCTCTACGACCAGTTCCGATGGTTCCCGATGGTCTCGATTAATCCTTATATGCCCGGAGATGACATGCAATGCGTACGAGAAGGGGGAGTATTTTTTAGTCTTCCGACCACTTCCTCCCCTTGGTCGGCCAACTACCGATCCGAACTTAGGGGCGCAACTTGCGAGGGAATCATTTGAATATCCGGCCCCTTTTCCCATACGACCGTGCGGCCGCTTCGACCGACTCTGAATGAGGTCCTCAGTCTCAGCGACAGGGGGGGACTAGGGGCACAGCTGAACCAGGCCCTGAGGTTCTAGTAGACCTCTGGGGGTCCCACAGACAATACCTAGCTGTAACGCTGCCTGCTCTGCTGCTGCAGTGATCAGCAGGGTGCAGGCATGTATGGGCCCAGTCACCGCAAGATCACTGCATGGTCCATCACAAAGGCAGGCTCAGTGGCGGAACTTCTGGTGGTGCAGCAGCAGCACTGACAGCAGTACTAATAATGACTGACTCATTACAGTACACTGTGGCCGGCCACGGGCCAAAACAAAGAAGGAGGCGGTCTGCCCCCCCTCCCCTTCCTCTCTGACACTACTGTTCCTGGGGATCCAACATCACTACCTAGTCACCGGCCCTGATGCGAAAACCTAAAGAGAAGAGTTTGGTCTGTGCTCCGAGATCAGCTACAGTCAGGAATTCGGGTCGGGGTCTCCTCCATTACTCATTGGGCTCTAGCTTTGCCCCTGCTGTGTCAGTTCCAAACTAACAGTATACCCCTGATTTCTCTCTCTCTCCTTGTTTTTTCTTCTTCCTGTCTCCCCCACTGATACTTTCCCTTCATGTCTCAGTGAACCCTTTCAACCAAATTACCCCCTTTACTCCCTCCTACAGAGACCTTACATACCCTCTGCCCCTACCCTTCACCCACTGCCTTTCCCCATCACCCTCTCATTTTTAGCCATTCCCTCTCCACGTCACCCTCAGCCTCTCTCTCCCTATTACCATCTCTTTCACCCACTCTCCATCACCTTCCGCCTCTCCCTGCCACACACTGCTTCTCCCTGTCACCATCTGCCCATCACCCACTGCCTCTCCCAATCACCCTCACCCTCTCCATGTTACCCTCTATCTTTCACACTCTCCCTTTCACCTGCTCTCCATCACCCACTGCTTCTCTCTGTCACACTCTGCTTCTTTCTGTCACCCACCGCCTCTCCCTGTTACCCTCCCCATGTCACCCTTTCCCTCTCATCCATTGCTTCTCCGTCACCCACTGCCTCTCCCAATCACCCTCTGCCTCTCCGTCACCCTCTCCCTGTAACCCACTGCTTGTCCCAGTAAGCATCTGCTTGTCACGCTCTTCCTGCCACCCTCTGCTTCTCCTTGGCACTGTCTGCTTGTCACCGGGCAGCGGTGATGGATGACGTGGACATGTGAGCGTCATTCACACTGTGCCAAGAGTTGGGAGAAGCTGTTGGGCTGCCCGGCAGCTCAGGGAGCGCTGGGCAAGCCTCCAGAGAGACGAGAGCAGAGCGTGACACACAGTCATGCCCCCAAAACATCACATACCAGGGGGTGCGGCAAAGCAGACATGATGCCATGCCCCCTTTTGTGTGCACTCCTTTGGGGTCCACAGTAGTGCACTGGGTGGCAAAAATCCAAGTGACTCCACTGCTTGTTTCACCTTGTGTCCCTGGAATCTGACCAACCATTGTGCTGCTATGTTGTATTGCTGTGCACACTCCTATAGTAATAATTTCCACTGGCTGGGATATCCGGCGTTGCCCGGGTTGAATACTGAAGTGTATCTGCAGCATTCATTTTTTTACATTGTCCTCGCCTATAACCTCGATAACTACAGTATGCACATTAGGAGTAAATGACAGTGCAGGCAGGCGTATTCTCATACCGTTTGGAATGGGGTATATCAGGAGCAGACTGACTTACAGAATAGAATCAGTATAGCTTCCAAAATTGAGTTTCAAAAATCACAGACCAGAGAGGGTGATTCAGCTGCTATCGCAGCTGCTAATATGTTAGCAGCTGTGATAGCTGTAATATCCTAATGCAGCAGGAGGTGTTACACCTTCTGCATGCATTACTGATCCGAGCTGCATCCAAAGAAGCAGAATCGGATCATCAGTGATCCCTTCGGCCAGCTTAGTAACCATGGGGTCACGCAAGCTGCCCGTCCCAGATGAGTAAAAGAGATCGACAGAGATCCTGGTCTTTGCACTCCCCCTCCTAAATGGAGGCCGTCGCTGCCCCTCCCTGCTCAGAAATGGCAGCAGACTGTCAAATACTGGCAGTCTGCTGCCAGACTGCGTGCGGGATCGCAGACCCGTACTGTGTATGCGCAGTGCGGGTTAGGCGCATGCGCAGATTCACGATAATCGTGAATCTCCGTAATCCCTGCTCTGCATCCGCAGCTAAATCACCCCCTGAAATCACCCTGCAGACCAACATTGAAGACCTAGGGGCATATTCAATTGGGCACGAGGTTTAGTGAGGGAAAAACTTTGTGCCCAATTTTGGATTGCCTCAGGTATGCGTGCTCCCGTTACCCGTGGTATCCAATTAATATAGAGTTCTGAAAACCCTGTGCCACGTAAAAAAAAAGAAAAAAAATTACACTTACCTGCCCAGTGGTCTCTGCGTCTCCCAATGGCCTCCCCTCCATCTTCTCACTGGGGAGGATACAAGGGCTGCTGGGAGATGTAGTTCTCCCAGCACCCAGTACGGGGGGGCATATTCACACTGGACACACACACTCATTCACACACACTCACTCATACACACACTACATACTCACCGCTGCTGCAGGAGACCGGGTCCCGCCGCTGGATGCAGAGGACAGCACATCGGAAGGTGAGTATTACTGACTAATTAAGCTAATTGGAAACTTCCAATTGCTTCATTAGTCATTAGGAGGGGTCCCAGAGAATTTCCCGACCATTTTTCCTAAAATTGTGGATTTTAGGAAAAACTGGTCATGCTCTGGGGGTGCCGCTCAAAATATCTGAAACCCCGCTCCTAATTAAATAGCAAAAATCCCGCACCTGCAGGAAAACCCAGCGGGTGCGGGATTTTTGCTATTCTCACCCCGAATTGAATATGTCCCCAAGTCTAGCAGTGCTGCCATCAGGGGGAAAATGCTGGGACTTCGCGCTTTGTCAAGATAAAATATTGTGGATTGATTATGCTGTCTGTCATAGTCTGCATGTACAGAGTGGAATGTATCAAGTGCTGAGCTGCTCATAAGCATGCCAGAGTGTGACAGTGTGTGTATGAAGCCATCCGCTCAGCCCCAGAGCCTGCGTTACTTAAGAGTGTCCCAGTTTTATGGGATTGTGTGACAGTGTGTGGCCCTAACAAAGTTCAAACCTAGGCAAAAACCTAATCCTGGTAAAATTACACCACCATGCCAAATTTGGTAGAGCTAGGTACTAAACTCTGGCTGTGCATAAA
Organism: Taudactylus pleione; assembly: GCA_031769625.1. NCBI lineage: Eukaryota > Metazoa > Chordata > Amphibia > Anura > Myobatrachidae > Taudactylus > Taudactylus pleione. The sequence goes on from JAUIMM010000519.1 coordinate 10,772,525, forward strand.
GGACATACACTTCCTTGCTTATTATATAGATTATGCTGTATGTGGTGTTGCTGTATTGCTAACATGTATATTATACATGTATATCTTAGGTGACTCAGGGTCGACTCTAGGCACTGAGTGGCCACACATGGGCACCACCCACAGTGGGTGCGCTGATTTTCTGCCGCCATTTTCCCTCTCTGACTGGCCCTTAACTAACTGTCACTGCCTGTCTCTGTCTGAAAAATCCCTGCTGGCCTGCTGCTCCTGCCCCCGCTGCCTGCCCCACTTCCTTGAGGGCACATCCACCCGTGGCCACCCCATACTATAAGCCAGCTAGTATTGGGCAGCACTGGGATGGCCGGGCATGACATTACAAGCCATCCCTGTCCGTGCAGTCTCTGACTCCAGCGGTAACAGACATTACAGGCTGCCTGCTGTGGTCTGCTAGTGGCAGTAGTGGTCTGCGGCAGCGGGACCAGCGGAGCGGAGGAATGTGGTGGAGGACCCCAGGACCGAGTTGAGAACAGAGACAGTCAGACTGGATGGACCACCGGTGACTTGGTGAGTACTGCAGCTCACAGCCTGACATAAGTCACTAGCGCCTGACCTCTACTACTACTAGTCCTGCCTGACAGATAGCTAACTTAGACCTAAGCTGCTGCTGGAGGCTGGAGAGGGACCAGCCAGGAGGAGTCTGTCAGAAAACTGGCACTGAATGAAGTCTTAATAGAGACAGTCTGACTCTGAGACTGTGGGGTATATTTACTAAAGCTTCCAAAACAGACATTTAGTGAATGAATGCCATAGAGAAATGATAGCTAGAATCTGATTGGTTGCTATAGGCAACATCACCACTTTTCTGTTTTAGTAAATCTATGTGTGTAATAAGGAGGGGGGGGGCAGTAGTGTATACATCCCCTTCAGTAGATGTATCTGGAAGTGATGTGGAGTAAGGGTGGAAGTGTGGTTCTATGCCCATAAAGGCCACCAAAAGAAGAAATTTGTTTGCTTGCCATGCTTTGGGCACGGTGGCTGGCTACGCTCATCACAGGTTTATATTCCTTCTCTATGTCCATGTGGATAGTAACTAATGATGTTGGACAGTAACTGATGACGTTGACGTGAGGGTACATCTACTGAAAGGGATCCTTGGGGGGGCGCTCCAACATCTCTTGCACAGGGTGCTAGTAGACCTGGAGCCGGTCCTGTGTTGTCTCATCTGCTTGTAGAGGTTTGGTCTACACAAATACTGGGTGTAGTACTCACACAACTGCACTGCCCTTAAGTAAGTTCCAACTCACGCTACTCTTTCTCGTCAACCTCAACTACAGCTAATAAACAGGTAAAAGTATCTGGGCAGCAGGGTTGGTGTAGTGGTTATCAACCCACAATGTACCTGGTGACTCAAAGAAACCAGGCTAATACCATCCTGGTTGGACCTCATACTGCTTTTATCTCTACAGGATCTCCATCTCAAAATCTGTCAAGTCACCTGTACTCTACTATGTATCCCTGTCTGAACCCAAACAGGATTACGAAGTGACTCGGACCCACACCTATAGATCAGCTCATACAACTTTTGAAACACTCAAGTCGTTCTACTACTCTTGAGCCGATAATTTGCTGATCAGCCTGATAATTGTATAGTGTGTATGCAGGATTGTTAACCAATAAATGACTCCTGCAATGGTCAGATCGGAAGGACGAAATCTGACATGATGCACGCACTTTCTCGTTCCACACCTCCCGAGCCCGTTAAAGACATCTGAAGATAGCACACACTGAGCTAGAAATTGTTCAGATTGTATGGGTGCACTGCACACTGATCCAAAAATCGCTCTGTGGAGTCAGAATATTTACCAGATGAACAGAATATAACTGTGTGTACCCGACTTTAGTCTGCATTGCACCCCTCAACATTGAGTAAAGCATGTAATAAGCACTGGCATCCGCAGGAGACAGCACAGGGTGTGCTGCAACAGGACCCCCCCCCCACTCCTCCCCCCGCCGGGTAATGGACTACTCTCCCCACCTCCGAGACAAAGACTACTCACTTGTGTGACCAGGGCAGTGAATAGTGTATGTCCTGGAGGTGCTGGGGGCGGAGGGGGTTAGTCCACGATCTGGCGGGGGGAGGTCTCTTAGAGGCAAGTTCATGTCATGTGATACAATTATGACAAACGTATGTATATTTTAAATAGTACTATCATTTTAAATAAATATAAGGTGTATTGTATAATACAGCATGATAAAGTAGGTGTTGCTAGCTCTACCAGCCATGTACATGTTAAATTGAAGACAAATGACAGCTACTGAGCCCTTAAATAAGTAATATGACCACAAAATAAACTGATGTCACATCTGGTCACCTTGATTCCTAAACTACTTCATTCCCACTCCACAATGAAGAAGCTGTGTCTTGTTTAGACTGCGCAGTAGGATGTGACTCCTACACCTGGGGCATTTTACCTCCCTGCTTTCCAAACTGGAACCAGCCTGTCACTGACAGCCACTGGTACTAATGAAAAAGGTGGAAAGATAAGGCTGTTTCCTGTGCTGTCTGTAGTCTCCTGCATCTATTCTAAACCCATTGGAGAGTAATTACTGGACTCTCCACTCTAGATAGATACAGATAGATTTAAAAAAAAAACTTCATACAATAAGGACACTAAAAACAATCAGCAAAATACATTTATACTCACACAAAATCTATAATAAAACACAAATATTGTTTTTTCTATAAACCTCAGAAGCTGCACAATATATATTAATAACTATGGCCCTCATTCAGAGCCACTCGCAAACAGCAGTACGCTCGTTGCGTTCCGATGTTGACTAACCGCGCATGCGTCGGTGTTACACTGCGCATGTGCGTACGGCAGATTGCGAGCTTTTTTTCTCTCGTTCCTAAAATAGCGTACAGGAAGTGACATGTCAAATGTGATTGACAGAACAGGGCGTTTTTGGGTGTTGACGGGGGTGGAGATGGAAAAACGCAGGCGTGGCGAGGCGTTTTTGGGGCGTACATACATTAGCAGATGCGAACGTCAAATGTGTTCGGACCGTCACATACGTCACTGGAACATCCTCTTTCCCTTCAAAATGCTCGCACAGTTTAGGGTCTGGATTACTCGACCACATTGGCGATGGCCTTCTCCTCCGTCCCGGGACTCCATGATGTTGCAGCGATTAATCGCGGGTGGTCACAAAAGCAATTAGTGTTGTATTGAAAACCGGCTTGGTATGTGTTTGGAAAGCAGTTTATTGGGATAGCACAAAACCGTACGCAGGTGGAAATCATACCTGCTAATGTCAGGATTACACAATCAATTGGCGTACATTTTTGGGGGGTTTTTTTGGCCTCAATTTGTTGTTTATGGCCTATTGTGACAATAATGTCATCATGTTTTAATTAGCTCCCCTTTTTTTTTTTAATGTGGAATTTGCATCGTTATGTGTTTTTTTAAACGTTCCTTCAAGAGGCCTTTTTTGTATACAAATGAAATGTTTTTTTGTGTCCTTTTTTGCCTTTAGGGCCAGGATTAAATGTAACCCATTTGTACAATAATGTCACAATACAATGTCAGATTTTTTTCATAAATTTATTGTTTAAACACAAACCAATTGGCATAATATTTATTTATTTTTTTTTCTGCCAAAGATACTTTTGATCAAAAATAATCAATAACTGATAACATAAACGTACAAAAATAACTTAAAAACATTTCACAAGAAAGGAGAGGGAAGTTTTGACCAGAAAGGAATATGAGCCAAGCACAGAAGGAGTGTGGGAAAAGTCGCCATTGCTGTCACCGTTTTTTCGCCCGTTTGGATGGGGGAGGGTGGGCGCCAGACCGGGTCCGGGATGCCATCGGGCTGGCCTGTCCAGAGGCAGATGTTGTGGCCTCTGGACTAGGCACAGGGCTAGGCACATTTGGAGGATTGGCTGATGTTGTGCCAGAGGTGGAGGATCCTGATGTTCCGGCAGGAAGGGAGGTCGGCTCCACCATGTGCTGGCGAACGAGCTGCTCCAGGGCATCGGCGATGCGGATGTTGGCCCTGGTATTTTCCGCCAGGGCCTGACCAATGGTCACGTTGGCCGCAGCATTTTGCTCCAGGGCCTCAGCCACCCGTATCAGACTGGCGTCCATCCTCTGCAGAATCTCCGTATGGAAATCCGATTTGAAATTGAGTTCTGTGATGAGGCCCACTGCCTGCGAGGGGGCACGCCCTGGACTGGCTTCTGCAGGGTCCTCAGCCGGATGTACTGGTTCCTCCCCTGCAGAGCCAGCAGAAGTTCTGCGGCCAAGGCTTCCCTCTGGAGCAGACTCATCCGCCTGTGTCTCTGTTGGAAAAATGAGAAAAGAGTCACATTAGAATCTACATATTGGCACAATAGCATTTCAGAGTTGGTGACATCACAATACTTACCTGGGCCAACATGAGGAGCCGCAAAGTCTGGCATGTCCGTATCCATGTTGGACACGCCAAACACCTCCACAGGCTGCACACACCCCTGTGCCAGCTCTTCTAAATCCGTCAACTCCAATGACACAGGGGTGGGACCCCCACCTGTCCCCCTTGCATGCCTAGCCCTGTCCGCGAGTTTTTGCTTTAGGCGATATTTGAAGTCGCCCCATCTGTGGGGAAAAATGGAAGCCATTATCCTTTGGTTTAAAATGAGGTTTGTTTTTAGGGGGGGCAAGGGTTTACTTACCGCCGTTTGACATCCCGGGCTAGACGGACATAATCACCCACTCTATTGACAGCAACGGCTACCTCTTCCCACATTCTCCACTTCTGGCTTAGACTCATATTCCTGTCTGCCTGTGGCAGGATGTCCACACACTTCTGGATCAAAACCTCCATCTCCTTTCTTGTGAAATGTGGCTGCCTTTTTTTTTTGCCCGCTTTGGCCGGAATACTGGGCCCAGCAGCCTCTTCCATGTCATCCTCCTCACCTATTTGTGTAAATTTACAGAATTCACAAAATCACAACTTGCCTAATCTTATGTTTCAAATTAATCGTTGATAGAAAATGCATGAAAGACTTACCGCCTGACTCTTGTGCATTTTTTCCCTGGTCTGTCGCCATGTCTGAGGTCCAAACAAGAAATACACCAGAATTTGAATGTGTTTTCGTGACGTATTTATACATGCGTCCTTATTTTGCGGCCGCATCATTGATTGTGCGGCCCTATGATCCCTCCTTAATTTGTGCGGGAAACGAAACACTATTTATGGCTTGGTGTGTCTCAAGTCGAGGTGGCGTTTTTGGATTGTTGGAGGTTATCTTGGCTGGAGTTTATTGATTGCATAGAAAGGAGTTGGAGGTTGGAGATTAGTTTGTTGGTTAGATTTGCGTTTTTTTGTCCGTTATCTTTGTTGGTTTATATTTTTGGGACCTCGTTTGTTGATTTGGTAAGTTTTGTGAAGTCTAACTTTTGTTCAATTGTTGTTTCATTGTGTTTCGTATATTTTGTAATTTTTGGATACCTAATTTATTCTATTTTAGATTTTGTTTATTTTCGACCCCAAAGACCTTTTGATTTTGCATCTTAGATATTTGCTCTTGGTAAGTCCATTTTTTATCTTGTATTAGCGAACTAATTAGCGCATTTTTAGTAGTTACTCTTGTGACTTGTATTAGCGAACTAATTAGCACATTTTTAGTAGTTACTCTTGTGACTTGTATTAGCGAACTAATTAGCGCATTTTTAGTAGTTACTCTTGTGACTTGTATTAGCGAACTAATTAGCACATTTTTAGTAGTTACTCTTGTGACTTGTATTAGCGAACTAATTAGCACATTTTTAGTAGTTACTCTTGTGACTTGTATTAGCGAACTAATTAGCACATTTTTAGTAGTTACTCTTGTGACTTGTATTAGCGAACTAATTAGCGCATTTTTAGTAGTTACTCTTGTGACTTGTATTAGCGAACTAATTAGCGCATTTTAAACAGCTTAATAATCATTCTAACTTTTGGATGGTTTAGCTTTCGCTTTTTGAGCCAACATTTCGACCCGTTTTGATGTACTGTGTTAAATGTCACTTTGCGGTTTTGCTAAATGGGTGTTTGGCATATTTGAACTTTGGTCTAGCACAAAATGTATCAACAAAAATGCACAGAGTGAAATGTGTCAAGTAATTTTGTTGTTTATTTTCAGTTTGGACGTATCATGACAATACCCCGGCATGTAAGCAGCAATGGATGGTATCATCAAGCTAAGTTGTTTTAATATAGTTTTGGGGTGGGTCAAAAGCCTTACTTTGAAATTTTTGAATTTCAGGTTGATCTGGGGCGGATTGTTCTGGCCATGCTCCCGGAAGCCGACCAACCTCAATCTCATCCCAGGCGTAGGCATCGTAGGCATGCAAGGCCCCAGATATTTCGAACACGTGTCATCCTTTTTGGAATGCCCGATGATGAGGTTTTAAGACGCTACCGTCTACCTCCCAAAATCATCATAGACACTCTCTCATTAATAGAAAGTGATCTTGAGCGGCAAATTGACAGTCCAACAGCAATACCACCACTGACGCAATTTATGGCGGTGTTACATTTCTGTGCCTCAGGATCGTTTCAAACAACGGTGGGAATAGTGGCGGGCATCTCCCAATCCTCCTTTTCCCGGATCCTGAGGGCAGTGATGGAGGCACTTTTCAAGCACCTCCATCATTTTATTCAAATGCCTTTGGATATGGGTGCCCTTAGTGTGGCCAAGGCCAATTTTTACCAAATAGCTGGCTTCCCACACATCATAGGGGTTGTGGATGGTACTCACATACCACTTCAGCCTCCAGCACGGCTGGAGGCAATATTTAGAAACAGGAAACACTATCACTCCCTGAATGTAATGGTGGTATGTGATGCCTCCCTCCAGATCCTGTCCCTGAATGCTAAGTTACCAGGAAGTGCACATGACTCCTTCGTCATCCGGCAATCAGGGATATGGCAGAAATTAACCAACCTACAAGCTGGTGATGCGTGGCTTCTGGGTAAGTGGAGACCTTTAGTACATAACAATGTTAAGCTTGATACACAGTGTTCCTGATGTTGTCTCTTATTTTTCACAGGAGACAGTGGATACCCTTGCATGTCCTGGCTGCTCACTCCTTATTTGGCTCCCACACCAGGCCCACAAAGTGAGTATAATTCCGCACTTACAGCCACCAGGCAAGTGGTGGAGCGCTGTATCGGCCTTTTAAAAGGCCGATTCAGATGCCTCCACCGCTCTGGTGGCGAGCTCATGTATTTGCCGGATATGGTGTCGAAAATTGTGGTCCTGTGTGGGATATTTCACAACATCGCCATAAGGAGTGGTGTCCCAATGCAGCCAGAGGATGCCTTACCTGAGGATGGCCCCCCCGAGGTTGGTCGGAGGTCAGTATGTGGGGGGGCCATACGCGATGATGTGGTGGCCAGATTTTTTAGGTAAGTTTGACCCAAACTACAGTGTTTATACCTAATGTGTTTGTGTTTGTTTGCGAACATCTAATTTATTTTTTTTTTTTTCACCATCTTCTGTTTGTTCACATAATGCCACTCCAACGCTCACTACTTCCTGCTACCCTTACCAAACCTGGATCTGATGATTTTGTCCATATATTCTGGAACCCATATCGCAACGCCATGTTTGTGGAATCATGTTGGCATGGTCCTTCGTCAACCAGTTCTTGATTGTTTTTTTTAATTAAATATTTCATTTGTATGTGTTGTATTTGAGATTATCACTGTTTTTTTTTTTTGGGACTGACCACTTTGATTTCTCATTTATGTTGTGAATAAATGTTTGGAGAGTGAAATGGTCTTCCTTTTTTTGGACGTTAACAGCAAGTGTAACCAGGTTAACACACCTTACATTTGACTAAGGGGTAATCCAGTACTGACACCAGTTGATGTAAACTGAAATATGTTTGCAGGTTCCCAACCCACACCAAAAGGAAGCCTGTCCAAACCTTTGGATTTTGAAGATTGGCCTAAGCAGCTTGCACACCAACTAGGAACCTGTAAAATGGCGACATATCTAATTGACACTACACCCAAAAAGGGAAATGACATTGTTATTGTTATGTGTTTCTTGTGGCTGTTTAACATACAAATACAAAATACAATCTAACTTTTAAAAAAGGGAAATCCTTGCAGGAACAGTCTACTTATGTCAGGGAAAACTATTTTTGTTTTTGAAAAAAAGAATGAGCCAGAACGTATATTAGAACTACTAAATTTATTTACAAAATGAAAATAAACAAAAAAAACTACTGGCGAAGGATGCCAGACAGCCGGTCAAGGGCCACAAGAATGCCAATGACATGTTGGCGCATCTGGCCAACACAATCGTCCACCTCTTGTCGACGCCTCTGTTCCTCTGTGGGTGAGAAAAGTGTGTGGATTAATAAAACAATAGGGAATCCACATTAAAAAAACAAAAACACAACGAAATCACTCCTAAACCGAAAAAAGAAAAACCAAAACAAAAAGGGGGTGCTGCCAAAAATACAAGGCCTATGTACAAATTCACACAGGTGTGATATGTGTATGTTGAAATCAGCAGGAAGAGGTAAAGGCAAACTGCTAAATCACCAAAAGTAAACCAAACAAGCACGAATAAAGGCACGACACATGATTACATACAAACAGTTTGTGGTTAAAAAAAATGAGAAAGAAAAACATACCGGGAGCCAAAACGGGAGCTCCGGAAGTCCCTCCATGTTCCTCCTCGGAGGAGCCTTCATTCCCCAAAGAACGGGGAGGGGTAATGATGGACTCCGGGGAGGGGGTAATTGGAAGAGGGGTGGGTGGAGGAGAGGGGGAAGTGGGACGGAGGGGAAGGAGGCCCGACAGTTCCGGGAGAGGGTCTGGGAAGGCTGGGGAGGAGTGGGGTATAGGGGAAATATTTGGGGTGGAGTGTTGGCTGGGGGTTGGGGATAGTGGCCGGGAACGCCGTCTGGCCGGACGGTGACGGCGTAGTCTTGGCTGTCCTCCTAAAATATGTCAAACAAATTGAGGTTAGTTTCTGGGCAAATCCGGGGCCCAAATTAAAAAAAAAAAACCAGCAACAAAAAACATGCAAAAAGGAGTAGAATGAAAAAAACAGAAATAGAGGGAAAACAAGCACACGCTGATATGAGGACAAATAATTAATAGGACAGACAGGAAAACATGCACACGCAGATATGAGGACAAATAATTAATAGGACAGACAGGAAAACATGCACACGCAGATATGAGGACAAATAATTAATAGGACAGACAGGAAAACATGCACACGCAGATATGAGGACAAATAATTAATAGGACAGACAGGAAAACATGCACACGCAGATATGAGGACAAATAATTAATAGGACAGACAGGAAAACATGCACACGCAGTTTGCCCCACAAACACAAACATGAAAACCACAATACATAACACTTACTTTCAAGGATCTGCATGCGAAAGCATGCCAGCAAGCGGGGCGTTCGCCGTTGCAGGTCTGACCACCTGCGCTCCAGCTGCCCGATGTTGCGGCGTGAACCCAACGACCGCAGGCGGGACCGTGCCTCCGCATACGCGGAGCGCTTCTGCCGGTTGGTGATGGGTGGAGGCTGGCTGGTGATCCGCCTATCCATCACCTCCGTAAGCACCAGCAGCTCGCGCCTGGTGAATGCGGAGGCTCTCATGATGGCAATGGAGTTTTTCATACAAAACATTTTTGATAAAGTGTGCCAAAAATTTCTGATTGGCTAATGTATTTTGGAAATTAACAGGAGCAATTTTATTGGTTAGTGTATGAGTCATGTGTTCAACAGGGCCAGAAATCTCTGGAGAGTTATGATAGGCTTGATGCAGTGACATGCGTTTGCAAATTTAAATAAAGAAATGAACCCCGGAAAATATGCGGGGATACACAGCAATCGAACAATTGTTTAATTGTGGTTCACATGTTTTTTGAACAATAAAAGCGAATGTTCCAACCGTACGTATTCTGCGGGTAAACACAAACACGGACAAGAGTAAAGTTTCTTGCATTGTGTTGAAAAAAAAATAAAAATTAAGCTAATTGATACATTGATTGGCATGATACGATTGAGGGAGGTAGGCAGAATAAAGGAGCAGGTAATCGACATCTGACAAGGCCACTTCCGGTTTCACTTGTGCTTGCGTTCCCTTCAAGCCATTTCGGGGATGTACGCTCGCTATTTCGCATGCTCGTTAGTTAGAGGAGGGGTCGCCTGAGTTTAGGGAGGAATTTTAGATGCGAACGAAAATACGAGCGAGCCATTGAATTTAAATAATTTTGTACGTACGCCTAACGTACGTGCGCCCGCTTGCGAGTGGGTCTGAATGAGGGCCTATATGTGGAGCTGCACCATCTGTCTAAGAATAAAAGAAGCAGAATACATACAAAAGTATTAGGGCACTTTTCACTATTCATATTTATTTACCCAAAATCAATAATCCAAATAACATAAATATATATTTATTCTATTATACTACTAAAAGAGAGCCCTATATGTTCTACAGGGTGTGATATAGTTTATTGACATTCATCATGTCGACATGATCGTAATGTTGACATGATTAGAATGTTGACAAAAGGTTCCTGGTGGTCTAGTGGTGACTTACAGTACCTGGTACAATGGGTCTGGCAGTTCCAGTGGTGTCTTTCATATCTGTCAGTGACATCATGATGACTTCCGGCAGACCCTGCGGCACTTCTGGTGGTGATTATCACTAACCTCTAACCCTCTCCCTAGTGCCCAACCCTAACCCTTTGCTGCCGGACCATGCAGAACGTTGACCTTTCATACATTCATACAGTTAGGGCTGCCATCAGAAATTGTGGGGCCCGGGACTGACAAAATAGGCCGGGCCCCTCTTACCTTATGTCCTTGAAGAAAGCTCCTTCTGGCATCTTCTCCTGGGCTGGCTGGCACTGCTCCTCACACGCTACGGCTCCTCTGACCACTCCCTTCCAGTGACACAGCATGATGTCATGACATCACGCGCATCAACACAAAAAAAAACTTTATTGAACTAGGGGGCGGGTGAGGTGAGGGAAGACGGGAGCGGCCCTGTCATTCAATCAGCCTCTAGTAGTTAGAGAGGCGTGCCGGTTGGAGCAGGCCCTCCTCCTTTCATTGAAGGTGGTAGCATGGGTGGTAGGGGCGAACGGGTTCCTCCCTTTCTGCCGAGTGTCCGAGCCCGGGACTCCAGTCCCAGCAGTCTCCCCCTGATTGCGGCCCTGCATACAGTAGGTTAACTTTTTAACATATTGACATTGCGAACATGTCGACACTCTGCAGATGCCGAGCCATTTCAACAATATTGACATAACTGTACATCCCGTTCTACAAAGCAATGTAAAAAGTGCATTAGGAACACATAATAATAATTATTGTACATTCAAATTGAATAAAATCTTCTATTCACTTGTCACATACTGTAGCTGCATTGTGAAATATCTGTAGTTATGTACAGTAGGTGTAAAATAAACTGAGACACAGATGATCAGCACTTGTCACCGTCTTATTTTAGTCCGTGCAAGGCAGTAACCAGTTACCTTGGTCACTATATCAAAGTTCACATCATGTACCCAGCACATGATTTATCCAAAAGCTAAACGCTGTTTAATCTTTTTCGATAATATCATTAGTGGAACAGAGCGCACTGTATTATTGTACAGCTACAGAGGACACCTGTAGCAAAGTCTGTATTATTATTATTATTATTTTTAAATCCCTTTTTTATTGAATCCGAAGTAGATGTCAACCATACAGAAAACAATAGCATACAGTAAAAGGTACAGGAAATAAGGAAGTACATCATAATATGTGTCAGCAAACAATGGTTGTAACAAAACACTACAAAGGACAAAAAATACATGTGCAGGCATGACACCAATTCTAGAATGAAAAAAGAAAAACACCATATGGGAATCAAGTATATAAATCAAGAACATTATAATAGAAGATCAATCACACTGAAACTAGAACACTGGGCCTGATTCAGACCCGCTCCCGAGCGCTGAGCGCTCGCAAGTGGGTCGATGTTGCCCAAGTGCGCATGATGGAGACGCCTGCGTCGTGCGCATGGCGAGACCCGAATAACGACGGCCAAGCCATCGTTATGGGTCTCGCACCAAAGGGGGCGTGCTGTCGATGGTGAGTGACAGCACGCCCCCTTTGGTGGGCGTGCCGGGGGCGTGGCTGCCCAGACGGATGCGTTCCCATGGAAACGCCTACCGTCTGGGGCCGGCCCCACTGACATCACTAGTGATGTCAGTGGGAGTGCTTTTGGCTCTGATAGAGCCAAAAGCACTCCAGGGCTTGTGGCAGCGAGACCCTACCACAAGGGTCTCGTCGCAAGCCCGATGGTCATTTTGGCCACTCGCTATAGCTGTGGGTGGTCACCCACAGCTATGCGAGCGGCCATGAGGCCACTCCAAAAAGGAGGAGGGACGGGCCTGATTCAGAGCGAGCGCTCTGTCAGAGCGTCCGGCTCTGAATCAGGGCCACTGTGCTTCAGAAAACCTCTTTTTTAGTTTTCCTTCTAAACAAACTAACATGTTGCTGCACATAAACAATAGAGGAGCATAGCCTGTATTATTATAATTATTATATGACATCAGAAGGGATCCATAGTGGAATACATAAGGCTAGAGAACATGCAGTATAAAGACAACTACAAGATACAGGGGTCTATTTACTAAGCAGTGTTAGGAGACAGAGTGTTAAGAAAGTGATAAGGTACCAGCCAATCAGCTCCCAACTGTCATGTCACAGGCTGTGTTTGAAAAATGACAGTTGGGAGCTGATTGGCTGGCACCTTATCACCTTCTTATCACTTTTCACTCTGTCTCCTAACACTGCTTAGTAAATAGACCCCACAGTCTGAACCAATTAGAAATTACAGATAAGTTTGCAACTTAACAGAAATACAAAATAACCTAATTACATCCTGCAAATCACATACTTACGGAGAGTAACTATACATTTACTACTCGATTTAAATGAGCCAATCTGTCTATAGTGCACGACAAATCCACTTAGTTGCCTTATAAAACTTTCCATTACTTTGTTCATTTTCTTGCATTTCTTCTTTTTATATATATATATATATATATATATATATATATATATAAATATATATAAATATTTTTTTTTTTTATTGAAGCAATGCACAAAAATCTTGAACATAAATTACAATGCAAAGTTACATGTATGAGATCAGAAGCAGTTAGACCCAGTAAAACAGTGTAGATGTGTTGTATTTCAGATAAGACTCGTGGACTCAGGAGTGCAGCATAACCATTTACTTACAATAACATCAGTAACTGAACTGAGCACACACAGGAACTCCCTCCCAGCATGCATAGCCCCATGGAAAGTCTCATCCTGCTGGGTCCTAGCAGGATACATAGCTACATCCCTCCCTTCATAAAGATGATAGAGAAGAGGTAACACAATAAAAAGAGAATAACGAAAGGAGAGAGAATGGGTGTGGAAGGTTATGTGACATAATCCCAGAATCGGGAATTGGGCCTGCATACGCGTCCTGACTTGGTGGTATACATGTTCGGAATGGGAGCCTGGTCATTGCAAGGGATATCTGTTGGTGCCGTTGAGTCAGATGGCGGTTCATTATCAATTGAGGAAGCCACAGGTTCTGACAACCCGGGCTTGGTGTGATGTGAGAGGGGTTTGTACCGTCCACTGTTACATTGGGCGCAGTAATAGTCTCTTCAGGTACACTCAGGAGGTGGCGACGATTACGCTCATACACAGCTCCATCTGCTTGAACAACATAGCTGTTGGGCCGGACGGCTTCCTTTAGAACAGTAGCAAGTTTGTTATATCCTCGAGCAGTCTGTAGTCGACTAGCTTGTACTGGGACTAACTGAGGGAGAGCGTGTGCTATACGGTCAAAATTCTTTTTATTAGACATACGCTTAGCAGCCAGTGCTGCCTGCACTTGTGTCTGTAATTGAGGCTGTAATTGCTGTTTGGTAATTGGGATTTGGGTTCTGGTGCGACGTGATAACAACCGTTGGGCAGGGGATGGTAATCCATCTCGCGGTATGTTACGTAAGTTAAGGAGTGCCAGACAAACGTCGGTCTGATCTCGTGCGCATTTCTCTAACAGATGCTTGGCGGAACGAACAGCTCTTTCTGCAAGTCCTTTGGATTGGGGATATAGTGGACTGCTGGTGATGTGTGTGAAATCCCAAGTACAAACAAACAGCTTGAACTGATTGCTTGTGAACTGTGTGGCATTGTCTGTAATAAGTTCTGAGGTATTCCATGTTTGGCAAAGTGCTGTTTGAGATTGGTAATTATGGTGGTGCTGGTAACAGTGGTTAAGTGATCGATTTCAAACCATCCTGAGTAAGAGTCTACGCGAACTAGGTACTCCTTACCCCTCCATACAAAAACATCAGCAGCAGTGACAGACCAGGAAAGGTCTGGTATGTCATCCGGATGCAGAGGCTCTTTAGGTTGGTGTACATGAAGGGCCGCACAAGGGCCGCAAACAGAGACCTCCTTCTCTAGATCATGAAACATGGTAGACCAATAGAGCAGTTCCCTTGCCCTGTGCTTCGTGGCCTCCAGACCAGGGTGGCCTTGGTGCAGTTGCTTGGTGTAGTACTTTTGCAGTGTGTAGGGTATAACAAATCTCTGACCTCGCAAAACAATCTCATCTGATAGTGATAACTCATCTCGCATGGCAAAGAATGGGCATAAGACTTGCAGTAGCTCTCTGGAAGACTGTGGCCAGCCTCGCAGGATAACCTGAGAGAGGCATTGACATAACTCATCCGCCAAAGATTCTGTACGCAGCTCCTCCATTCGGGCAGAGGACAGGAATTGCACAGTCATTACATCATAGTAATCATCAACCTGCAGCAGAGCTGGATGGGGTAGGAACGCTCTAGAGAGGGCATCAGCTACGAACATTTCTTTGCCACGGTTGTAGATGACGTCTAGGTGGTACCTCTGTAATTTGAGCATCATCCTTTGAATACGGGTAGATGCATTGTGGAGGGGCTTTCGCAGGATGGTAATGAGCGGTTGGTGGTCAGTTTCGACGGTGACCGGCCGCCCGTAGATGAAATCATGTGGCAAGCAAACACCAACAGCTCTTTTTCGATCTGCGCGTAACACAATTCTGTGTCCGTCAGAGACCTGTAATGAAAAGCAATTGGTCCATTGTTCTGGAGGCAAACTGCACCCAACCCGTGCTGTGAGGCGTCAGCTGAGATCACCACCAGTAAGTGTACATTGAAGTATTGCAGAATAGGAGGGCTGGTAAGTGTACATTTAAGGTTTGACACCGCGGCCTGGTGCTGTTCCAACCAACACCACTCCATATCTTGGTGCAGAAGATGCCGCAGAGGTGCAGTGATCTCACAGTAAGTGGGGATGAATTTTGACAGGTAGTTAGTCATCTCTAAGAAGCGCTGGAGGCTAAGTTTGTCCACAGCACAGGCATGTGCTGGATGACTGTCGTTTTGTCAGTGTCGGGTTTAACACCATGGTTAGTGAGGAGGTGACCCACGTATGGGACTTCAGCCACTCTGAATCTGCACTTATCTGGGTTGAGCTTTAAGTTTATAGCACGTATTCTGTACAATACCTGGCGTAGATGCTCGTCATGCTCTTGCATAGTACGGCCCCAGACGAGGATGTCGTCGACTATAATCTCACAGGGGTATCCAGCAAACAATTGTTCCATACACCGTAGAAACACTTCACTGCCTGCAGTCAATCCGTATGGCATGCGTAGAAAGACATATCTCCCAGCTGGTGTCATAAAAGCAGTGAGGAGTGATGATTCTTTGTCTAGTGGGATTTGCCAAAACCCACATTTGGCATCTAATGTGCTGAAGATCTTGGCTTCTGGCATGTCAGCAATGACTTGTTCTACTGTTCTCAACGGGTGGCGGGGTCTTAGCAGTGCTTTATTTAGGTGTACAGGGTCTATGCAAATCCTGACAGTCCCATCTTTTTTTATAGCAGCAACCATTGCAGATACAAACTGGGTCGCTTCTTCAATAGGGGCTATGACACCAAGCGCAGTCATGCGCTCTAACTCAGCTAGGACCTTATTCTTCATGGCGATTGGAACCCTCTGGGGTGCACACACTGTAGGGATAACAGATTCATCTAAACGCATGTAGTATAAGTCGGGTAGTTTGCTGATGGTGTCGCATGTGAATAAATCCTTGAAGTCGCGGAACTCTGGGGTGTTTTGTTGCATCATGTGTACTTCAGGCCCCAAATGTATCAACCCAAGGTGCACGCTGTCAGGCAGTCCAAGCAATGGCCTAACGTCACTATCTACTATGTGGAATAGCAATGGTGCACACGTACAGTATATTCGTTGGTGGTGGTGCCCACAGTCTTCATAATATGACCCCCATATGCAACTGTGTGATCTATTGTTGCTTGCGGGCTGGTTTTGTGTAGCAGAGTTTTGGACATCACGTAGCATTTGGCACCAGTGTAAATTTTAGGGTTCTAGTTACTAAGCAGTGTTATGAGACAGAGTGAAAAGTGATGTCTGTGATAAGGTGCCAGCCAATCAGCTCCCAACTGTCATTTTTCAAACACAGCCTGTGAGATGACTGTTGGGAGCTGATTGGCTGGCACCTTATCACAGACTTATCACTTTTCACTCTGTCTCATAACACTGCTTAGTAACTAGACCCTTTAATCTTCAATGTATTGCCATTCTTTTTATCACATAAGTTAGTGAAAATCTCTCTTTGGTTTGCAATTAGATCAACACTTTCGCAATATACTGTCTCATCGGTATGCGCTGTTGACTCCGTGCCCACGTGGTTGACTTTATGCATCTGTCTGTCTACCTGTGTTACTTGTGGTTCACTGTGTGTCATGGTTTGTCTGGATCTGCAACACTTTGCAAAGTGGTTAAGTTTATTGCAGCGGTTGCAGTGTTTGTTAAAGGCAGGACACAACTCCCGCGCAAATGCATGGCGTCCCCCACAGTTGGCCTGTATTGCGTTTGTGTGTGCTGTATACTGCATATTTCAGCCTCCCTCCGTAACTCTTTTGTGCCCTGTTCTGATTTCTCGTGGAGCATACAGATATGAATGGCGGAGTTTAAGGATAGATCCTTTTCTCATAGTAAGTGTGCACATACTGCGTCACTACAGGTAACACTTACGATATGGTCTCTGATCAGCTCATCAGTTATTGCTCCAAAGGTACATTTGTTTGCCAATAGTTTCAGGGTGGACACGTATGACTGTATATTTTCCCCAGTGTTCTGGTTTGTGGAGTTGAATGTGTGTCTGTCCATTATGAAATTTTTTACAGGCATACAAATCTCATCAAACTTTGCAATTAATACATCTGGGTCTTCTTTGTTTTCCCCTTCTGCATATATGAATGTGTCTACTTTAGTGACTGCCTCTGCACCAGCCAGATTAAGGGGCCTATTTACTAAGCAGTGTTAGGAGACAGAGTGAAAAGTGATAAGAAAGTGATAAGGTGCTAGCCAATCAGCTCCCAACTGTCATCTCACAGGCTTTGTTTGAATAATGACAGTAAATAGACCCCTAAGCAATGTGTATGCTTGTACCTGCTTTGATTTTTCGGACAGTCCAGCCATGCGGTACACAGCCCATTCTCACCTGAACCAATTTGTCAGCGATAGTTTCATCAAACACGAGGGGGTCGATGCGGCAGAGTCCTTGAGCCATGGTATCCCGCTTCTGTCACCATGTAGATGTGTTGTATTTCAGATAAGACTCATGGACTCAGGAGTGCAGCATAACCATTTACTTACAATAACATCAGTAACTGAACTGAGCACAAACAGGAACTCCCTCCCAGCATGCATAGCCCCATAGAAAGTCTCATCCTGCTGGGTCTTAGCAGGATACATATCTACAAACAGATATCACATAAGGCTTAATATTAGAATAGGTTTACTGAAATAGTAAAATACATACATAGTAAATTATCAGTTTCCCAACTGAACAAAATAAACTATAACAAATAGTAATAGAGATTTAAGAAAATGAAAAGAAAAGGAAACTTGATTGTTCCTCCTCCTCCCCGCCCCCCCCTTCCCCCCCACGCTCATCTCAGGTCAGAGATCGGCGGGACACCTTCAATCTCTGGCAAAAGATACCAGGAAGTATGGCACAAGGAGGCTCAAATTTGGTTTTGAATACTCGTGGAAAGAGTTGCAATAAAACTTTCCCACATCTCGAAAAAAATGTCAGTTTTAGTCTCTTTTTCCTGCACCACCTCCACCCAGGCCATACGAATAAAAATAAAATTATTTTGTTTTGAAGAGGGATATAGTGGGAGGCTCTGGGTGTATCCACACCTGCAGAATAGACTTATGAGTGGCAGCGCTGACCGCTAATAGTAGTCGACTACTGTGCCAGATTAATGTCCACATGGGCCTGGAGCTGAAATTTTTGATGGCCTATTGTATGCCGCTGCAGGGGGTGTGACAAGTGCCGTAACAGTGTGACTGGTAATGTGGGGTCATGACCAGTGCGTTATGACGTCACACACTTAACGTCACGGTGCCGCTCAGGAGTTAGCCCTGCTATGCCGCTGACTGTGCATGTGTAGGCCAGCACTCCTGTGCAAAGGATAGTGCTATGGCGTCTGGTGCCCTCCTAATTACCTCTGCCTGTGAAGGGAGGGAACCATGTAGCAGTCGAATGGGCGGCACTCTGGACGGCTTGTATAAAACAATTAAAATCCATTTAAGTTATCAACATTTCAGAACTTGTATTCGTCCTTTCAGTAACCCCACGAAAGAATGAATACAAGTTCTGAAGCATTGATCACTTAAACTGAGTTTTAGTGTGTTTTATACAAGCCGTCCAGAGTGCCGCCCATTTGACTGTTATATATATGTTTATGTGGGGGTGTACATACATACATCTAAGTGGACCGAAGCAGGTGTGGTGTGATATGTTGACAGTGATAAAAATGTCAACATTAGGGTTAGGCTACATGGGGGGGTTAGGCACTAGGGGAAGGTTAGGGTTAGGCTACGGGGGGAGGAGGATAGGGTTAGGCACTAGGGGGAGGTTACAGTTAGACTGCGGGAGGAGGAGGTTAGGGAAAGGCACTATAAGTTAGGGGTAGGCATTAGGGTTAGAGGGGATACTCACTGGAAGACAGGGCAGAAGTCAGGACCGCTGGGACCCGGAAGCCGTGCTGGAGTCACTGCAGCCATCAAGAGCAGGTCAGTGAGGACTGGGCCAGCAGGGATGATATGTCAACATTCCATCACTGTCCACATGAATATCGACACGGACAACTTCAACATTATGACCATGTTGACATTCTATCAACATGATGAATGTTTACACATCATTCCACACCTGCTTCAGTCCCCTTAAATGTGCCTGAAGCTCCTGTACCATCACTATTTACCAACGTGTGTGTATGTATATGTACATACATAGTACACACACACATATATATATATATATATATATATATATATATATATAAACACACGTACGTGCATAAATATAAATATATACACACACATACATGCAAGTACGTGCATATATATATATATATATATATATATATACTTGTGTGTGTGTATCTATACATACACACGTGTGTGTGTATATATATATATATATATGCATGTACATTATATATATATATATACATACACACACACAAGCACACATGTACGTGCATATATATATTTACGTGTATGTATACATACAGTACATATACACATACGCATACTGTTTATACAGTATATATATATATACTGTATATACAAATGTACGTGTGTGTCTGTTTGTATATATATATATATATATACACACGTACATTTGTGTATGTATATATATATATGTATACTGTATATACAGTATGTGTGTGTATATGTACTGTATGTATACACACACATATATATATATATATATATATATGCACGTACATGTGTGCTTGCGTGTGTATGTGTATATATATATTAAATAAATATATATATATATATATATAGATATGCACTTATACCCACCTAATTTGATTGATAGATAGATAGACATGATAGATAGACAGACAGACAAACATGAGATAGATAGACATGAGATAGATAGACATGAGATAGATAGACAGACATGAGATAGATAGACATGAGATAGACAGATAGACAGACAGACATGAGATACTGTAGATAGACAGACAGACATGAGACAGACAGACATGAGATAGATAGATAGACATGAGATAGATAGATAGATAGATAGATAGATAGATAGATAGATAGATAGATAGATAGATAGACAGACATGAGATAGACAGACATGAGATAAATAGACAGACATGAGATAGACAGACATGAGACAGACAGACAAGAGATAGATAGATAGATAGATAGATAGATAGATAGATAGATAGATAGATAGATAGATAGATAGATAGACAGACATGAGATAGACAGACATTAGATAGATAGATAGATAGATAGATAGATAGATAGATAGATAGATAGATAGATAGATAGATAGATAGACATCAGACAGACATGAGATAGATAGATAGATAGATAGATAGATAGATAGATAGATAGATAGATAGATAGATAGACAGACATCAGACAGACATGAGACAGACAGATAGACATGAGAGAGAGAGACAGACAGACAGAGCCTGGCCAGACATTACACTGACCTGAGTGAAGTTAATCCTGACATGCTGGGCTGTGCTGCCTTCCCTCCTCAACTAGGAGCTTGACACTGCCTTGTAGTAGGACGGTTCAGGGGGCATAGCCTCGGTATCATGGGGCGGGGCTTCGGAGGTGGGCGGGTCTTAAACGGCCCGAGGGTGGGCGGGGCTTTGGCCTGGCCTGTCGATCCTCCAAGAGGAGGAGAACGGGTGGGGAGGTCACAATGGACTAAGTTGTTTTTGGTAGCCATTAGATGAGAGAGCTGACTGAGCTGTTCCTTAGTGTTGACAGGAAAAAAAAAAACAACTTTTTTTTTCCTGCCTGTACTGCCGTCTGTGTGGGCCTATTTTCAATGCTAGGCCTGGAGCTGTAGCTCCTCCTGCCCCATTGTTAATCCGGCCCTGGTCGACTTCCACCTCTAGTAATTGTGGTTCCTCTTGGAAGAATGCCAAATAAGGCCCATTCAGGGGTCAAAGTCAAAGATTAACTAAGTGGTCTTTCGAGTAATTTAGTACTTGCAACCAAAATCTGCAGATTAGCGGACATGACCATAAACAATGAAACAAATCAGCCTGAGATTGGCCACACTTAAAACAAGAATAAGAGGTTGAGAGACCAATAGTAAATCTTCTATGTGGGGACATATAGGACCTTTGCAGTATATTCAAAAACATCTCTGTGTACATGGTGGAAGAGAGTATATAACATGACCTGTGATGAGCTTTTAATAAATCCACCAGTTGCACATTGGGAAGCTGTGAGATCCATGTTTGGGGCCCTCCCTGAGAAGTAGAATAATCTAAGAGATGTTGGAAGTGACTGTAAGCTAAAGAAATCGCTTTTCTTCTTAACGGTGCCTGCTGGAGCAAGGTATCCAAAGGGTTTGACCAATCAGTTTAGGAGAAATATCTAATGGTTTGGCTAACATAGTGTTGAGCTAGGAGAAAGGCTAAAGGATAAGCAGCCATTACAGGGAATTTCTCGGTTGTCTCCTGAAACGTGAGGGGCCGTCTCGCCGACTTATCCACCAAGCACCCAATATTAACCACCCCTCCCACCCTCCATATGTTAAATGGATGTCTAGCCATACCCTCCTGGAAGTCAGGATTACATATAAAAGGAAGATAAAGGGATTTATGCACATTTAAATTATGTTTATGTCGCAAACTATGCCACAACTTCCTCGGGGGCCAAAGCAACGGGTTCTCTCTCATATGGGTCGGGATTTCCTGATCATAGAGGTGCATGAATTATATCAAATCTCCCCCCCCTAGAAATTCTCTTTCCAAAGAAGTATTTGCATAAACGTCCTTGTCGTGCAGCCAGTCTTTAAGGTAATGCAGAAGAGCTGCTTGAGAGTACCACTGTACATTTGGGAAGTTAATACCACCGTTTGATGTAGGTTGTTGTAATTTCAATAAGCCAATGCGCTGCTTTTTTCCTTGCCAAACAAATCGTCGGAAAAGAAAATGAATATGAGTGATGTCTTTGGGAGTGAGTGACAATGGTAGAACTTGTATCAAGTACATAAGACAGGGAAAGGTTATCATTTTGACGAGGTTTGCCCTGCCAATGTATGAAACAGGGAGGGATCTCCAGCTCTCCAGCTCAATGGCTATCCCATTTAATTGATGGGTATAATTAAGGCTATAAATAAGACTCGGCTTCCTTGGAATTTTTACTTCCAAATAAGTAAAGTGATCAGAGCGCCAGGAAAGCGTGACATTATCTGTTCCCACAGAGTTAGATACATTTCGACCTAATCGAAGAGCCTTTGACTTCGACCAGTTAACTGCAAAGCCAGACACCTCTCCAAACAAACGCAGTTTTTCAATTTAATATGTTAGAGAGTTTGAGGGGTTGGAAATGTATAACAGAATGTCATCTGCAAATGCAGTTAGTTTTATGACTTTGGAGCCAATGGGGATGCCCTTAATGACACTATCATTTTCTGTAATACTTAGATTCTTGCATTACTTTTATGAAGAACTAAAAACAACTTCTACTTAGAAATAATTTTGGTTAATAGTTTTCAACTTACAAAAAGAGGTATTCTGTCATCTAGATTTAGGGCAAGTTATTTAAGAGTAATGTTTTGGTGATTAGGAATCATATTTGCAACCTGATTAGAGATCCCAAACAAATCACTGTCTAATTTGTTACATTTTATAATAAGGTCTATAATACGTCTCATGCTACAAGACCACTTTACACTGGCGTCAGGGCTGGATTAAGGGGCCTCCAATGATTAAATATTGAATTTCCTGCGAGGGATGCTTAAGTATCCAATTTGAAGCGGGGGATAGATTACACCGGAGCAATTCATCATTGCTCCAGTGAGGGGACAGGTGCTCCAAAAAGCAGATGCCCCTCGGTTAGTATCCTAGCTACAGCTGCCTTCTTACAGACTCCTTGGCGGCTGTGTTGGGTTGGCCCATAATTTTACCCCTCCCTATCCCAGCCCATTTGTTATACCATCCAATATTGGCCAAGACAAAATCAGGACACGTGGCTGGCGGAGCTTGGACATGTCACAGTGAGTGTGGCCAAGTCCTTGGTCAGTGTTTTTCGCATAAAAAAAACAAAAATTTTGGTTCTGTGACCTAATGTAAGGAGGTGTGGCCATGCCTGCTTACGGAAAAAAAATAATATATGCTGCAGTGCACTGCACTCCAAAGGCGGACACCATGTGCCCTTCAGCCAGGGGCAAATTCAGGGGAGGGCATAATCAGTGTAATTGCTCCCCTCCTCACCGAACAGCCAGAGGAGACTGCTGCTGATCAACGGCAGCAGCCTCCCTGGTCCCATCACAGCCCAACACACAGCAGCATGTGCTGGGCTGGGAAGACACAGGCTGCTGCTGCTGACAGACAGGGCCGGTTTTACATATAGGCTGCAGAGTAGGGTGCCACATAGAGGAGGGCGCCCTGACCTGGCCGCGGCCAATGACATGCAAAGCGGCCTCTGGGCAGACTGTGTCAAAGCTGACTTTGCAGGTGCGCTGCAGCGATTAGGAGGGCGCCTTCCAACGTCGCTGCCAGACCAGTCCCCCACCGCCAGTCCTCTGCTGTCGCTGTTAAGGACAGCCTGGAGCCAGCAGGTAAGTCTGAGTGGGGGGCTGTAATGGAGGGGGCTGTGATGAAATGGCCTGTGATGGAGGGGGCTCTGATGGAGGGGCTCTGATGGAGGGGCTGTGATGAAGGGGACTGTGATGAGTGGCTGTGATGGAGGGGCTGTGATGAAGGGGACTGTGATGAGGGGCTGTGATGAGGGGGAGTGAGAGGGGCTATGATGAGGGGCTGTGAAGAGGGGATATGAGGGGCTGTGATGGAGGGCTGTGCTGAGGGGGATATGGGGGCTGTGATGAGGGGATATGAGTTGCTGTGATGAGGGGAGTGAGAGGGGCTGGGATGAGGGGGCTGTGATGAGGGGGGCTGTGGTGAGGGGTGCTATGAGGTGCTGTGATTAGGGGGATGAGAGGGGCTGTGATGAAAGGGGCTGTGATGAGGAGGCTGTGATGACTGGGGCTGTGGTGGGGAGTGCTGTGAGGAGGGGTGCTGGGCTGTGAGTGGCTCCAGGGGTTGGGAACGAGTGAGCTGAGATGAAGGTCCACTGAGGGGCACCAAAATCTATATACACTTACCCAAAAAAATTGGCTTGGGTCGGCCTTGCTGACAGGCATAGGGGGGGGTGGGCTCCTTCAAGCCCGAGCTCGGTTAATAATTAGTAATTAGTACCTGAACTTTCCCCCTCTTGGCACCACTGACCGTAACCAATGACAGGAAGTGAGCAAAGGGCCTCCACAGTACATATACCACCTTAGGAACAGGCCTTTCTGACCACAAATCTGCCTTTTTTTAGACTATTTTGAGGTAAAGTTAAAGTAGATTGTAGCATTATTTATAGTATTTTCTTGCATTTATATATTACATTTTTATTACTTTCACTTGTGTAACATAAAACAGTCACAGTTTCTTTAGTTCTGTGCATGAGTTTGATGGCTCACGTGGGAATAGTGCAAATATGATTCCTGTTTCTACTTTATATTCAGCAAATGGAATCTTTGTTCTTCCCAGCAAGCGGCAGAATAAGACTGTGAGACAGACATCCAGGTGCAACGTGAAAGGAATAGAAGGAATGCGCACACTGTACTGTATGTCATTGGGTTTCCCTTTGCAGTGAAGCAACTTGCAGGTGAACAGTGGGGATGTATATATAAACACAAATATACAAAGGCAAATGAATGATGTGCTTGACGTGTTTCTTTGAAGGTATTCATACTCATCATGCAAAGAACACATAACCCTAATTGTAACCAGCAGTAACTTCATTTACCGTGAGGAAGAGAACAGCAGACACTACAAAGCTGATAAAGAACCATACAGAACATTGTGTGTATACAGCAAACATGTAATAGCAAGACTTCCACAACTGCATGCATGCAAACTGCCCTTATTTCCTGGAAATAATCATAGTTTATTTGTAAAGGTAATTGCTTTAAGTTGCTGTGACACCTAAAAGGGAAGGTGTCAGCTTAAAATCATTTTCATCTGGAGTTATCCTCTAAGATTTTCTATTGATCATGGAAGTTTTTTAATAGTAACTCACTGCCCTGTGCTATTTCTTTTCATTCCATACACCTCACCTCTGTTGCTATTCTCTAGGCTGTATGTTAAGTTAAGGAAAAAGTCTCTTCCCCTTGAGCAACAGTGTCTGCTCAGCCATACGGGGGTAATGGTTCAATTGACACCCCCCCCTCCACACGTGACTCATTACTGTTTGCCCCTCAAGCTGCAATAGATCACCATACCCTTGTCACTTTATCTTGTACTACCCAGTCTTTGGTGGTATAACCGTGCTTTGTACCGTTACTGGGATGTAGTCGGCAACCTGGCATTCAGACTCCCGGGAGTCAGAATGCCGGAGGCGGGATCCCGACGGGTCAGAATGCCGACAACTTCAAAGAGTAAGTATGAAGGTTAATGATAGGCTGCGGGAGGGAGGGTTAGACTGTGGAAGGGGAGGGTTAGGGATAGGCTAACTTAGGCTAAGGGGGGGAGAGTTACAGTTAGGCTGCGGTTAGGGCAAGGATTAGGGTAAGGGTTAGAGTTTGCCTGAAATTACCGAAATTCGCTGGTATTTTCACTGTTGGCATACTGACCGCCGGGATTCTGAATGCCGGGATGCCAACTCCTACTACTATATGCTTATGCTATGGCTAGTTGTTGTGTAGTGTACTTATGTACTATTAGTCTTTTATTTTGAAATGTTTTATTTTTAACCCCCCATCCTTGCCCCCACATGGCACTGTGGGCACTTTGTGCCACAATATTAAAAAAAGGCTAATAATTCTATAATACAATACAAGAAATATGCTATGTTTATGTCCAGTGTCCATGGTACATTTCAGTGTATTGCTAATGATATATATAGATGTCCCAGATTGACAGCAGAGCATCTCTGTAAATTATATTTAAATATTTGCAACAAGCCCATTATAAATAGACATTTATTGCATAACTTCTGTCAATTTAACAACCAAACTTAAATAAGCTAAAATATCAGACAAACTACAAATTTCAAACCAATTTAAGAACCAGCTCTCCTGCATAGGCAATATACCTGCATTATCTACAGTCCTGAAGAATACGTGTAGTGGTGTAAAGACAACATATAAAACATCAATCTTGGCAGTAACAGCAGAGCAGGTAATTGGCATAGTGCAATTACAGAACAAAAGGAAATCCGATACTACGTGGTCAGGTAGCACATCTTATGAAATGATAAGTATTACTGGCCTGTATCCAGGAGGTGTGTCATACAACAGTCTGTTTGAACAAATATTGTAAGACTGTGTCATAATCCCTCACCCCTCAGGTGTGTCCTCTGCACTTCATAAATACCTCTCAATTACAACTAGTAACACATGTGATAAAACATCGCAACAGAAGACAACGAAGAAGGAAATCTCCAAACCTGAACATTCCTGACCGCAAGGTACGCAGAGCGAATCTTCTCTTGAATAATTTTTAGTTTCTAATTGTAGCTCATGTTATGTAGTTTTCTTTGAACTAATTAACACTATAATCAAGTATTAATTTCTAATCAAATTTAAATGACCTTATCCTATCATATAGTTTCCAATTTTATGGCACATACAATTTAATTACTAATCCAATTTAGCAGCTGTTGGAAAGCACTTTTTTACACTACTGCTAAAATCATCCAAAAATAAAACTGGTTTGTAACATTTACAGAGATTTGTTTCAAAGACATTCCAACTTCAGATGAGAAATTGAAGCTATTTTAATATGAATCAACAATAGAAAGATCCAAATGACTCCACATGAAATTCTTTGATTGTATGTTTCCTTTGATGGCATATTAAGTATTTACTTTATATAGACCTCACATGCTATGTCGGTTTATTATTATTAATATGTGCTTTTTAAACTCTTTCCTCTAAGCCCATTAGGGGGTATATTTAATAAAGTAGCGGTATTTAGAAGTGGAGATGTTGCCCATCGCAACCAATTAGATTCTAGCTATTATATTTTAGTAGGTTCTAAATAAATGATAAGTACAATCTCATTGGTTGCTATGGGCAACAACTCCACGTCTAAAAATCTGCACTTTAGTAAATATACCCCTAACAGTCCAGGTTTTAAGGATATCCATGCTTTAGCCCAGGTGACTTAAGTAGGACCTCAGTCATTTTGATTTAACCATGCTCCAGCAAGGATATGCATAAAACCTGTACCTTTGAGGACCGAGTTTGAGAAGAACTACACTAAATAATTACAGCAACACTGCAGTGTGACAAGCCTGATTATTCTGTCTAGACTCCAGGTAATAAACTGTATATGTCAATATTATGGCCCATACACACTAGCTATAACAAGACTGTTTCAGCTGCATTCATAATGAAAGAATTCCTTTTATAAATATCATTAATTTCTTTATTAAACGCATTCTCCCCACTGCATGCACCAAATGTAAACATACAGGCCAAATGTTATAGCCTGTAAGATGCAATTTTTTAATGGCAAAATCAACCTGGTTTCCTGGCTAAATCGCAGAAATCTCAGCACTTGCCCTAACTCGTAGGCTATAACATTTGGTCCGCAGTGCTCCTGGTGCATTCAGCGCTTCACTGAGTATGGTGGCCACTTTTATACCAATGGTCTCTGATGAGCACTGGTATAAAAGTTAGCATTGGTATGCAGTTAGCTGTACCATCTATTGGCATACCGTAGATGGTGTAGCTAACTGCACAACAGTTAAAACAAAACAATCTTATATTGGCTATGGACTAGTACCCTTATATTGCCTCTTGATGCACCATTCATCCTTTCCAATAACACTTTCACTTACAGGCTGGTCTTGGGGATGTTAGATATACAGTAATTCAGTAATAAAAGGTCCAAAAGGTGCAGGTGTGAGTGCTAATGATCACTCCCAAGAGTAGCCATATACTGTAAAATGAACTTTACATGTCATATCATATATGTGATTTATGATGAAAAATAGTCACGTTTATCACTGTATCATTTCTGCTTATTTCAGGGACACAAATAATACACCATGAGGCTGAAGAAGATTGTGCTCCTTAGCGTTGTGGCCATCCTCATATCCCAGACTCTCTTGGTGGAAGGAAATAAACTGCGAGAAGGGAAAAGACACAGGGAAGGAGCTGCGAATCAGAAGCCAAGAGGGGAAGTAAAAGAGGAAGGAAAAGAATCTCCCACCCATAATGGTAAAGGGCGAGGGTCTAAAGGGGGAAGAGGGTCACATCAAGGCAAATTTGTCAGCAAAGACAAAGCAGAATGTGTTTGGTCCGTATCTGGCACAGAGACCGTGGCCGTCAACGTTGACTGCACCAAAGGGGATGCTAGCGTATCCTGCACCTTTGGAGGAAATCCCACAGCATGCCCAAGCTATGCCGCAAACCAAAAATCCTACTGGAAAGAAATAACGCGGGCTTTAAGAAAGAAGAAAAATATTTGCCAGGACCAAAAAGTTGTCCTGAAATCTAAAGTATGTAAAATGGGCCCAAAAGAGGCGCACTTAAGTTACAAAACCCCCAGAGTCCCAGAATCAGAGCGGGAACACAATCACCATGGGCACGTTAGACCAACAACTAAAATCGACACCAATGAGCAAAATAAAGAGTGTGTGGAGGACACAGAAGTCATTGATAACCAACAACTAGCCAAAGAATACTGTGGGGACAGGTGGAGTTCGCTATGCTCCATTCTTTTTTCAATGGTGCAGAGCAAAAGTTGCTAAAGCTTTTTCTTTTTATTGTCACTGGCTTTTTATTATTTTTACCGTTATTGCTATATAAAAACATACGTATTTAACAATAGACTCAAAAGGCTTTTATTGATTCACATTACATACCTTCAAAATAATTTACTGCATATGGATTTATTAGGAATAAATGCCTTTTCTATATTTGGACTGGAAAAAGTTAGTGCTCCTCATTCATCAGTACTATGTACTTATTATTTTTATGATTTTTTAATGAAATAAAGTTTTTTTGCATTATATTTTTGATGGGTTTTTCATTTTGCATTTGCGCTGCACTTTACATTGTAACTCTCGTTTCAGTTTGTACAGTAGGTAAAAAAACATGTAGTATGTTCTTTTTGCATGTCTATTCCTGAAGCCGTGTCTTATCCAATTGCAGCCACCAAGAGCCTAGACCATATGTTTGTCAGGTTTCATATGCACATCGGCATTTATATATATTTAATTGTTTGCATATTTTACCAAGTCCATGATCATATCATATGGTTTGTATAAAAAATGTGATGTAATATAGCATGTAAGGATAAAAATGTTATAGGAATTACATCTGTTAAACTGTTTTACTGCATCTCTAAAGAAATAAAAGATGTACAAAAATAAATATTACATGGACAATTTAATCTAGTTTGGGGTTCATACATTGTGCCCTTACAGTGGTCCTAATATTTGTTTCATTAATAAATACAGCTAAGAGTTACTTACCCTAAATATCCTCACACAATCATATGACTTTATTATATAAGACTGGCAAATATAAGAGCACATAAACACAGCTTTCAAAGTAACACTGTAAGATGAATGTAGAACTGTTTTTTACTTGCAGGCAGCATTTTCTATAAACAGCCCATGCCACTGTATGTACACAAATAGAATAATTATGAGGGTCGCCTGGAACCAATAATCAAATAGCTAATATTGTGAATTAAAAAATGGTAATGGCGTTGCACTAATGATTATATAATAAATGTTAGCAATAGCTTAACATGGCAGAAATTAAATTGAAGACACCAAGTTTGTGTACCAAACAATCGTTTTTATATATTTATGGTAAATTTCAAATGTCAATGTCGCTCAGATCCTTACGCTTGCCCATTTTTCCTGCTTCCAAGACATCAACTTCAAGAACTGACTGTTCACTTGCTGCCTAAAGGCCCACATACATCAGCAATCTGAAAACCACAATTGAACAATTTGAAGATTTATTGCCCGATCTTAGGATTTCCCAATCGAGCAATCTGCGCCCATACACTACAGATCTTTTTCAGTGATTTGCAGATGGATTGCAGCAAACACAGATCTGGCAATTTTGAAAGGCCCATTATTTTGCTAGAAACGGTCTGCAAATCTGCTGATCATGTCCATACACTAGCAATCTACAGCCCCAATCCATCTGTGAAATCCTACATGTTGGACATTCTGATTAAACAATTCCAATCACTTTTTGGTTGCAATCTGCGATCTGTGAAGACCATACATTGCAGATTTTTATACACAATCGATTGCAAATTGCACGATTGTTGCAATCCATCTCTGATGTATGGGGGCCTTAATATATCCCACCCCTTGACAGATGCCATTGTAACGAGATAATTCACTTCACCTGTCGGTGTTTTTAATGTTATGGCTGATTGGTGTATATGTCATGTGGGAAGGAGCATCATAGCATGTGCTTGCTCTGGGAGCCAGGGCTCAATTGACCTCTATGTTCAAATGGGTTGGAGGCCGTCGGTAAGGATGTGGGGGGCCCTGCCTGTTTAATCTGTCCTGGGCCCCAAAATTTCTGATGGCAGCCCTGCTGTAACTAACCCATCCACACCACGCAGCAAAATGAGCAGACTGTCATTATCCCAGCTCTCAAGATGGATGCAATCAGGGCCAGCTCGAGAGCTGTTCAAGCAGAGCGGCTGTAATGGGGCGCCAACCCATTGGGGGTACAGAGTTACCATGGGTAATGTCCGGAAAGAGAGGGTCTCTGTTTTGCAAAATGAGCAGGTCCCGCTGCTCGCAGGATGTGTCACTATCTCCCCATCCAAACAGTTGGTGGACAATATAAGAGGAGTCAGTCTTAGGCACCCTGTATTCAACTGCCAATGATGTGCTTCTCTCTCATTGCTGTCCTGAGTGGGGTTCCCTTCTCACCATTGTGGTTACTAGACATCCAGGTGCTCCATGATTTTGCCATTGATCTCCCTGACGGGCCACCAAACCATGCTACATGATGGACCTTCTGCTGCCTGAGGTGCTGATCTGGCCAGTCCCATCCCTACATCTGCACGATCATAGCGTTACTCAGGAGTCCAATAATCGACTGCACATCTTCACACAGCTGCTGCGTACACAAACGTAGCGGCGGCGGCTAGCATTAGCGTCTATCTCTGAATCTCTGTTCATAGAGTTTGAATTCCAGAAAAACAAAATATAGACATACAGGGGCTGATTCTGAGTTGGAAGCAAAGCAAAAGAAAGCAAGTAATTTTTCACCTTGGTAAAACCGTGCAGGAGGGGCAGATGTAAAATGTGCAGAGAGATTAGATTAGAGATGGGTGCATCCAAACTGAGGGCCTGATTCAGAGCCGCTCGCTAGATGCGATTGCTCGCACAATGTGTATGCAAATTGCGTAGACAGTGCTACCGCACAGCAATGCATTAGCACGCTCAGTATTTCTTAGAGAGCGATCACATAGTGTATGCAGACACCTACCAGTCTATTTTAAGACGCCCACTTGTGCACGTCATGTTCAGGAAGTGTATGCAACTATCGGTACATCGGATGCTATCGCAGTGTTTGGGGTTGACCATACCCTTCCGCAAGCACTGCGAGCACTTCAATGTAAAAACAAGCCAGGTGACGTGTACTATGATGATGCTGTCTTATAATTATGCACACCTCTAAAACGCCGTTGAGATGCTCAGGCACGCCTGTGTTTGCACCTCCACTCTCCCATTTTTAATGGCCAGCCCCTTTTACCACCTACTTCCCGTCACTCACTTTGCTGGGCTGTCTATGCGCAGTGAGTGAGTGCATTGTGAACTTTCGCTAAGGTATGCACATGCGCACTGCGATGCATGCGCACACTGCATACACACTGCATACCATCGGCAGCAGCGAGCGTATGCATCTTAGCGAGCGGGTCTGAATGAGCTCCTGAAATCTAAATTGCAGTGTAAAATAAAACTGCCCAGCATTTGTGGGCTACAAGCAATAGCAGCATTATTTACCACGCATGCAAAAAAATAATTGTATTTGCCCCCCTCGCATTGCTACATGGTGTGTTCCAGTTACAAAGTTGCTCAGGATCAGCTGCACAGTGTGGAACGGCATTTTGTGGAATTTGCGAAGGAACGAGAATATCATATAGCCGGAACCTGGCACCTATGCGACTGTCCCACTAAGAAACTCAATTCAAGAAATATTTTGCTACATCTTTTCTCATCTTTATTAATTGTAAATGACCCATTTTTATGTTAGCTCCTTCTCTGGGACAATATCATCCCAGGATTATTTAATTGAATTGGTGCGGTCACTTTATAATGTGTGAAGCAACACACACTTAACTTAATCTCACCGACAGTGACATATACCAGAAGCACTCTTCAAACTAGTATTGTACTCAGGGGCATTTCTAGAGAGGAGGGAGCCCGTGTGCAGTCTCCGACACGGGCCCCCTACTCTCCGTCCGGTGGCCGGCTGCGCACTGAGCGGTGCGTGGCCAGCGCCACACTTATAGACTCTGGGCACTAGAGTGTGCCCAGAGTCTATAGCCCATACACAGGTCACCGGGAAAATGCGGCGGCCATTTTCCCTGTACTGTGCATGCGCAAACAACGGGAAAATGGCCGCGGCGGCCATTTTCCAGTCATTTTTACAGGCGCAGACACCGGAGCCAATGTGGGACTCCGGAGACGTAAGTTTTATGGGTGCAGGGTGTGCGGTGCAGGCCCCCTTGGACCCAGGGGCCCGTGTACCCTGTACACCATGCACCCATTACAGATACGCCTCTGACTGTACTAGTTGTTCTGCATAATCCATGAAAAACAATAATACTTCATAATGACAGCAAAAAATTGCCAGTTACTAAGAAGCCCATGTCAGCTGCCCACAAATTATCATCTGCATCCAGCAATCTTACCCTATGAGTTATGGTCACTTTGGTAGACGAAATCTGTATAGGATTGAGGATAGATAAGATTGATGGTTTCTGCAAGGTGTTTTTGTATATGACAGCCTGGTTGGCTGAGTGAAGGGTTTGTGTCAGGTGGCCAGATCATCCTATAGGCAGAGGGATAGGAGGAGTTAAATGGAGGATATATAAGGAAGGGTTAGAGGGCAGCTCAGCCTCTTTTGCAGTGGAATTTCGGAAAGGCTGAGTATCTCTAGCATATTTATCCTATTTACTTTGTTACCACTGTCTTTTTTCACCATGTCTCGTCCTCGTCGCGATGCCCCCCCTCCCCGCCGGCTGGCTGAATTTTCGTGCCCTCTGCGCTCTGTTCCCGCCCGCTTATCTCCCCCAACCTCCCCTTCCCAGTTTCATCCATCCACCCCGAGCGGATCTGCCCCCCTTGTCATCGGCCCTCCAGCGGCTGCTGGGTCCGCTTCCTCCTCTGCCTGCACTCTTTCCCCGCGTGCTTCTGCAGCTGGCGCGCCTACATCCCCACCTCGCCCCGGCGCCAGCTCTTCTGGCAGCATCGCGGCCCCTGCTTCTCCAGCACGCGACGGGTCTGCGCATCCCTGTCCGCTCACCCTCTCTCCGGTCAGCGTCGCGTCTCCTTTGGCGCCGCTGGGGTCCCCTTGCACACCTGCTTTGCCTGTGGCTCCGGCGGGGGCTCTCGGCGGCGTCAGTGACGTGGGCGCCGCATTTTCCGCGGGTCTCCCCCACGCAAGCAGCGGAGGTCACCTGACCTCAGCCCCGTCCTGGCCTCATGTTGGGTCCGGTGGTGTCGTGGCCACCGCGGCTGCGGCCTCTGCCGCTTTGATTTCCGGTGGCCCAGCCGGCCTGGCCCATGCGGCGGGCCCGGCGGCCATCTTGTCTCAGGCGGCCATTTTAGGTGCGGGGTCTCCCTATTTCCCAGGCACCTTTCCACATTTTTCGGGGGGTTTGGAGCAGCGTTTAAGCTCCCCAACTTTGCCCGCTACTCCATTTGCTGGAGTATCATTTGGGCACGTAGTGCCGGTTTCTATTCAACCCCCATGGTACACCCCAGCCGGCAGCCAGGCACCCTCCTTTAATGCACCACCCCCCCTTTCTATGGCAGGCCCTTCTTGGGGTCAGACTTCTTGGAGCTCAGGCGTAGCTCCTCCGATTTTGTCATCTTCTGTTGCTGTTCCTCCTGCCCACTTTTATTCTCCCCATTTCGCGGCCCCTCCTTCGGCATATCCTCCTGCTTTTCAGCATGCGCAGTTTCAGTACCCGTACCTGCCAGCTTGGCAAGTTTACACACCTGCAGCGGCTGCGCCTCTGCCTTTGCCCCCAGTTTCCTCTTTCAGCACACACTCCGGCCAAACTTCCTCTGTTTTTCCCCCGCCCAGTTTGTCGCCTCCTCCGCGGGCGCCAGCCATTCCGCCTCCTAAGCCGGTCACCCTGTCCCTTCCCACCCCGGAGGTTTCCGGGTCCGTTTCTGCGGTGGCTCACACGTCTTCCTTAGTTCCAGGCCTTGAAGTATCTGATGGTCCAAGTGGTGAGGTGTCCGCAGTTCTTTCATTGCCTGCTTCGGGACAGGAAGATTCGGCACCGGTATCTGAAGCTGTGGCGCCGTCAAGGGAGAAGTCTGCTGAAGCGGGTCCGCTTCCATCTGGTTCTGGTGAGTATGAAACTCCTTTGTCTTCTTCTGACTCTTCTTCTTCTTCATCCCACTCTTCTGGTTCCCCCGCTCGCCCCCGTAAAATTGCTAGACTGGTTGCGCGGCGGCTGGCGAAAAAATCAGGCGGCGAGACTAGGAGATCTGATGAGTCAGGGGCAAAAGCGCAGGAAGCAGGGGCAGATACAGTGCATTGCGCGAATACTGCGGTGCTACGAGGCTTACGGAAAAGTGTAAAAGGCAAAATTCGCAAAGGGAAATTTGTAGACCTGTTTTCACTCACAGATGACATGAGGAAGGGCTTGGTGCAGGCTAAAAAATCGGGAGGCATAGGAGAAGATGCTTTTTGCAACTTTAATACGTGGTTGAAAGGCATGCTCATATTTGCGACATGTTATTTGGAGACCAGGGCGCAGGAGCACGTTAACATTCTCAGGTATCTATTTTTAGTGCTCGACATGTTCGTCAGGTCTCGTAACTTGGCATGGCGTGAATATGATTCACAATTTAGGAAAAAACATGACGGTTCTTTAGTTATTCCTTTCGGGGTTAAGGATGTTGAAGTCTGGTTAGAGGTCTCTCAACAGCGTCGGCCTCCGTTGGACGGTGCGCCTCCTCGGAAAAGCTATGCTGCCAACAGACAGGGGTCGGCAGGAGTGGGGAGAGGGAAATGCTTTGCCTACAACGACTCCAAATGTACTAGGGGGTCGGGGTGTCGTTTTCGCCACTCCTGTCGTCTCTGCGGAGGTGAGCATCCGGCCAAGGACTGTCGACGTGGGGCAGGAGGTATTTCCCAGGACCGTGCTGAGGGCCCCAAGAGTGCTAGTTAAGGCTTGTTCTCCAGTCCGTTTAGATTCTCTTATTAGATGGTTACATTTATACCCATGTAGAGAGGATGCACTTTTTCTTTACGAAGGTTTTTCAGTAGGTTTTCGTTTACCCATTGACAGGCAGTTGATTGTTAGGGCATCCCAGAATTTGCGCTCTGCCAGGGATTTTCCAGGGGAATTGAGGGTTAAGGTGTGTGCGGAGGTTTTGCTGGGGAGGATGGAGGGTCCTTTTCCTTGTCCTCCCTTGCATAATCTCTGTATTTCTCCAGTTGGCGTAGTTCCTAAAAAAGTGCCGGGCAAGTTTCGGTTGATTCAGCATCTTTCATATCCGCAGGGAGGTTCTGTTAATGATGCCATACCAGAGAATTGTCGTAGGGTCGTTTACCAATCATTTGACGATACCTTGAATTTAGTTCGTAGTTTTGGACATGGCGCTTTGTTGGCTAAATTAGATATAGAATCAGCTTTTCGTTTATTACCAATGCATCCTGAGGCCATGAGATTTCTGGGTTTTAGGTTAGATTCGGGCTATTTTGTAGATAAGTGTTTACCTATGGGCTGCGCGGTTTCCTGTGCCTATTTTGAGAAATTCAGCTCCTTTCTTCAGTGGTGTCTCCATGCCGGGACCGGACAAACGGGCATAGCACACTATTTAGATGATTTTCTCTTTATGGGTCCAGGAAGAAGTGACGTTTGTGCTGACCTCCTTTTTTCTGCGCAGTCCTTATTTAGAGTTTTAGGTGTTCCCGTTGCGAACGAGAAGACAGAGGGTCCGTCTGTTTGTTTATCTTATTTGGGAATTGAGATAGATACGATAGAGGGCTGTTGTAGACTTCCCATTGATAAGGTTGAGAAGCTGCGTGGTCTTATTGAGGTCTGCTTAGCAGAGGATTCAGTAAGGTTACGTAGAGTTCAGTCTCTCCTCGGCTCTTTAAATTTTGCTTGCCGTATTATTCCTGTGGGTAGGGTCTTTTGTAGAATATTGGAGAGGGCAACAGCTGGCGTGGTTCGGCCGCATCACTACATTCGCCTGTCCGCGGAGATAAAGGAGGATCTTCGCATGTGGAATAGATTTTTGATACACTTTAATGGTGAACGCATTTGGCCTTCGCCTCCATTAGCGAACAGTTCGTTGCAACTTTTTACGGATGCGGCCGGATCATCTGGTTTGGGGGCCTTTTTCAATGGGGAATGGTGCGCGGCTCCGTGGCCGATAGCTTGGCGTGAAGAGGGTTTGACGGATAACTTGTTGCTGCTGGAACTTTTTCCAATTGTCGTATCAGTTGAACTTTGGTCCGTGCGACTGAGCAACTGTCATGTAGTATTTTGGTGCGACAATTTGGGTGTGGTTCATGCCATCAACAATCAGCGTTCGTCTTCGCATTTTGTTTTACGTTTGCTCAGACATTTAGTTTTGCGCTGCTTGGAGTTTAATATTAGATTCAGGGCAAAGCATGTGCCAGGGGTGTGTAATGACATTGCAGACGCGCTGTCCCGATTTCAATTTGATCGCTTCCGGGCGCTTGTGCCGTCGGCTTCTAACGTTGGTTTGGTCTGCCCCTCGTTTGTGTGGCAGATTATCAGGCCGGCTTAGAAGGTTTGGCGTTAAAGTCGCTTGCTCCATCGACTTTCCGGGCTTACTCAGCCGCTTGGCGGGATTGGTGCACGCATTGTGCTCTCCCAGACGTGGAGGGTAAGTCTCCGGAACAGTTGATTTCATCTTTTGTTTGGTTTCGTTATCAGCAGGGCAGATCTAGAGCGTTTATAGGTTCCGCGCTTGCTGGTATCTCCTTTTTCTGCAAATTAAAAGGTTTGCATGACCCCACCAAGGCTTTCGTGTTAGTGAAGGCTTTGAGGGGTTGGGCTAAGGGGTCGCCAGCTCGTTCAGACTCTCGCCGGCCAGTCGATTTGCAGCTTTTGTCTGGCTTGTTGACTTCAATGGGAAAGATAGCGGTTGATTTGTATGAAACTTTTCTTTTTAGGCTTGCTTTTGCGGTAGCATTTTTTGGGGCGTTTCGTGTTAGCGAGGTAGTGTCTACCAATAAAACTTCCAGTTTCTGGTCTTTTGTTAAAAGACATTGTTTTTCGTGACTCAGCGATACTTTGCAAGCTGCGTTTCTCCAAAACAGATCAAACAGGCAGGGGGAAATGGGTTACTCTGCATAAGAATAGGGATTTAGACATCTGTCCAGTCAGTTAGCTGCCAGGTTTATGGAGTTACGTCCTAGTGGGGGTGCGCAGTGGCTAATTCATGCGGATGGCACTCCTCTGACCAAGTTTCAATTTGCAGCGGTTTTTAAGAAATGTTTGTTAGAATTGGGTTTGAATCCTTCAGAGTATGGCACGCATTCTTTTCGTATTGGCGCTGCTACTTGTGTGGCCCTCTCAGGGGCGTCTGTGCAGGACATTCAGAAGGTGGGGCGCTGGAAGTCAGCTGCATATAAAAAGTACGTGCGATGCGATAAGGTATAGGGGCGCACCCTGCGTTAACCCGAAAACGTTGCTTACCCGCCAATTGGTCAACGGTTAGCGTTGAGCAATTGGGGGTGTGAAGGGATTTTTAATTTTTCCTCCCGTTAGCCATGATTTGACCCATTTGGTTCACGGGCAGGTTTTTTGGTTTTTCTTCTTCACTCGGGTTCCTGTTTTCCCCAGTTCTGCATCCCTGCTAGTCAGTTGCTATGTGTTACTAAAGTTGTGTCCGTTGGAATTGGGTTTGGTGCGGTTCTCACGGTTAGGTTCTCTCTTTTTCCACAGCATTGACGGAAGAAGAGGGGCAGGTGTGGCTTCTTGGTCACTCATATATTTTTTGGGCGGAAAAATATGTGTTGTCCCAAAAACAGGTTTTGTGGCCTCGCAGGTTTAGAGTGCGTTGGATTGGTGTTAGGGGCTTGCGTGTTGCATCTGTGTTGGCACTGATAGTTTCATCGGTGGCTAAGTGGGGAGTTCCGAATATATTGGTTTTACATGTTGGTGGCAATGATGTGGGCCAGTTGAAAGGTGTGGAGCTGATTGTCAGGATTCGTGAAGTGATGGACGAGATACGTTTGCAGTGGCCCAATATTCGGATTGTATGGTCTGAAATGATGCCTCGTTTGACATGGAGGGGAGTGCGCAAGTATGGTGCTTTGGAGAGAGCACGTAAGAAAGCGAATGTTGCAATTGCCAAGCATGTGGAAAAAATTGGAGGAATTTTGGTGAGTCATGGCTTTTTGGTTGGTGATATTGGGAAGTTCCTTCGTCATGATGGTGTGCATTTGAATGCTGTGGGGACCAGTTTGTTTGTGAAGGATTTATTCTCATTTTTGGTGTAGTTTTTGGGTGGCGGGCCAGTCTTTCCTTAGGGCCTGGGTTTGGCGGGAGTTCGCTGCAACTCAGTGGCTTTAGGTGGCGTAAGACAACTTTGTGGGGGCACTGTCCCTCATTGCCCCTGGCGAATTTGTCCTTCTCTTTGCGGGGGGACCCGGGTGCTGTTTTAGTGCGAAAGCACCTCGGATTGGCCCAGGAGGGAAGTGAGACTCTCGCATCGTTAGTACGTCTTGAAGGGGGGTCGTTTAGTCGTCCTCCGAGTATTGAGCAAGGTGAAAGCTAGAACTGAGTTGCAGCGTCTCTTGGCCACCCTGGTTAGGTTGATTGAATTTAATTTATAAATAAAAAGCTGTGACCTTTTTTAGCCAAGCTCTGGTATCCGTGTCTTTATTTATTTGTAACTTAAGTTAAGTAAGCTAATCAGGTGTTAAAGTATTGTAAAGCAGTAAACCAATACAGATCTTAAGTCTTTCACCATAGACTGTGCACTATCTAGTAGTTAACAAATTAGTACCAACTTCAACAATAGAGAAATTAAAAAGATGTACTTCATCAATTAAAGATTGAAAGTGATTCAGACATAATTTCGTTCCTCAAAGAAAAAAGATTAAGGACCTCAGATCTACATCCAAGCATGTTTATGTATACAGTATGTTTCATGTACATAGCAATATACAGTGACTTCTAAGATTTTAAACTCCCCCTGCTCTACTTCTGATGTACTGTAGAATCACGTCATCGCACCCCTGGATTGCCCACTTTCGCGGGTGGGGGGGGTGTAGCGGGAGGCTGGCCACAATTCTTACCTACTCTTGCAGGGTGCCGAGTGCGGCAGTCCCAGGGGGAGTAGGCAAGTATGGTCTGAGCAACATATATTTGCATGCTGTTTTAAGCTTCTGACTGTGGTGCTGTTTTGTCCACCCTTTACCGACTTGGCTAGTTTCCTGACCATCCTTTTCGTGATCCTGACTTTTGTCCTGTATATTAATTCTCAACCTGTGCTGCCCGCCCTGACTCGTAACTTGTCACCTGGTATGGTCTGTCTTGGCTGCTGCTTAGCAGGACGAACATGAGACCTACGACTTGTGCATGTACCACAGCAAAGTCTATCGCTTCCTCCTTCCAGGGATACCTGGTGAAATCAGAACACTGTTTTTTAGTCTTAACCCCTAGGTAAGGTCCATAACTAATGCCTATGACATGAACCGAAATTATTAAGCTAAAAACACTTATTTTAAAACAATACACATTTTGTAAGGTTACTCATTAAAAAAAAAACAGGGTTACTCCACTATCTGAGAGTGGCTGTAAAGCTAATGATTAGCTCTATAAACAAATATGAAGCCAAGCAAGCCTTCTTCCATATGGTGATACAGTCATTTTGTCAGTGTTGGAGTTTATTGATGATACTGTAGTTATACTGTTTATTATATATTAAACATGAAGCACTGACACAAAGAGGTGACATGACATAAACAAATTGCATACAAATTGCGATCACTTTAGGTCACCTCCCAGTCTCCACCATGAAAAGCCAGAAGATTCGCAGACGCCATATCAAGTCATCGCAATGTCATCGCACACATTGGTTCGCACATGAGCAGTAGCAAATAATTGCTTAACTGCGCAAACATTGGTACTGCATGCACCTCTGAGTCAGGTCCTGTGCCTTTAGATTGTCAGCCTTCTTCCCTGATGTGCTTACCTTCCCTCACTTATGCCATCGTCTCCTCCCCACTGCCTACAGTGGCACCAAACCCTTGGGTTTTGCTGCCCTGCTGCTTATTTGAGTATTATGACTCCTGATGCAGCAATGTTTATAAACCTTGTCCATGTCCTGCAGTGTTCTGCACTGTAAATCACTTTTTTCTTGTTTTATTCATACTGTTTCTGTTTATGTACTTATTAGGGCACTACGGACCCCTTGTGGTGCCATATAAATAAAGTATACAGTAATATTAATAATAATAATAATAATTATAATAATAATAATAAAAATATGCATCCAGCTGAACATCATATACCGTATGCCCTAGAATTACATAAGGAGTAACACGTGTGAATAAACTTGAATCCCAGGACAGCATAGAAATAGTATAGAGATGTGGCTTTAAAGTTAGTAGTTAGTTAAGTTGCATTGCCCTATGGGTACACAATATATTAACATAATGAAGTGTCACATACACAGAACAGCATATTGTCTGGACAGTTATTAATAAGAACGATTTTTACATGGTCCGCAAAAAGACTGGAAAGCCTACATATTACTTACACCATGCAAACATGTACAGTACATGTTAAGAAATGTAAAACACTTGTATACTTAAAAAGCTATAACACTCTGAGGCTGTTTCTGAGTTGGACGCAGGCGCATCCTTATCTGTGTCTATTGGTGACTTTATGCAAATGCCACTACAAAGCCCTTCCTTGGTCTTCGTCCGAATGTGCATGGACTGAGACGACATCCGTGCCTCCGAATGTGCAAGGACTGAGACGCCCACTGTCGGGGTCCGCAGGCGCTGCTCTACCAGTTGTTG
Source organism: Taudactylus pleione (assembly GCA_031769625.1). Lineage (NCBI taxonomy): Eukaryota > Metazoa > Chordata > Amphibia > Anura > Myobatrachidae > Taudactylus > Taudactylus pleione. The sequence goes on from JAUIMM010000519.1 coordinate 10,813,974, forward strand.
CGTTTTTAGAAGCACCATCGGTCGCACCATTGAAACTTGCACCAATCCTATGGCAGGTGCAGTTTCCCTGTCTGAGTATGGCATCCTATGTAACCGAATGGGTGTCTGTGTATTCAGTCACATTCACCAACATGCCATTAACACGCCCATAAGTCAGACCATTTCCGTGCACTCAGGCACCTCCTCATCACCACCCAGGAACACACACTACATTTTCAACACATTTCTGAAACAGTGCATCTCCTGTGTGCCTCAGTCGCAACTCTGACGCTATCTGGATGCATGCGCAGTGATACATATACGTATGTGCAAAAGGGAAAAATTGCTCCACTGTGTCCAACATCAGCAGTGCGTGTTACTAGTTCTAGGAGGATGCTAGTTAGAGAGCTTACAGAGTTCCCAGTATCATTATCCACAGATTCCATGTCACACTTAGGGGTATATTTACCAGCCGCGGGTACTTCCATTTTCATTGATAAAAGCAGCCCCCGCTGTTTTCTATGGGGCTGCTAAAATGTGAAATTCACCAAGTTCCGTAATGCAAAGCATTCTGGATCCATTTACCAGGAAAGCTCTGTCCCGGCACCTCTAGAATGGTAAATTCTGGCAGTAATTTACATTATTGCATTGTGATTAGGGTGATATTATTTTCCCACCACAACAAGGGCCGTATTAACCCATGGCAGGGCCTCTAGGCTTTCGGGTATTTCAGGTGACTTCAATCTTTACCCCACTACAACTGACAGCCTGAGCCTGGTATGGTCAGAGAAGTAGCATGGAACCATGGCGCCCGGAGAAAGTGCATGTCATAGCGCCCCCCTGTACTGAACTGTGCCAGTGGGGTATAGCCAGCCTATAGGGGAATACTGGAGTGAAGAGAGAAACAGCAAACAGTGGTAGTATCGTGCTGGGGGTTGAGGTCCCATTTTGGGAATAGAATGCTTCAGTGATGTTCTATCTGACATTGGGGTAGGTGTATTATGGCGGCACTTAACGCTCTTTACCGAGGCGAAGCAGGAAGCACTACCGATGAGATGTATAAACATCTCATCGGCCGGAGCAGGGGAGTGATAACTCCCCCCTCTGACACTACCCGTTAGAGACCGTAGCACATCAGCCTAGTGCTGATGCGATCTGTCTCAATCCCGGCCGGCTCCACTGAGCATGCGCGGGATCTTGCAAGTATTGCGAGATCCCCATGTGCAGCCTCGAGCTGGCACCTGCCCCAGCAGGGACAGCGCTGTCCCTGCTGTGGGGATAGGGCAGCGCCAGGATGTAGCTGTTGATAGTGACAGCTACAGCGGGCCGAATGGTCAGGCGATCTGACCGTTCATACATGGCTCAGGCTATCGGCGCTGCTATCTTGTAGATGGCAGCGCCGATAATGACAGGGGCGCATATCGCCTCTGTCATTTACCGCCCAACCTCCCAATCATACATCGGGGAGAAGCGGTATCAGTGTACATAATGTGCGCAGATACCGCTTCAGGGCTTCTTACGTCTCCCCCTTAAGTGGTAGCTCCTTTGGCACTGCTTTATTTATATATAGCACTTAGGATCTGACTTTTATCTCCTTTGAATCATTGGTATTATATATTCTGATCATTTAACTTAATTTCACAGAATACATGTGCTAGAGTGAAATTCCACACAGTGCAGACTGCAATTACTGCCCCAAGCAGCTTTCACTGGAGTGGGAACACCGATGGAAAGCTCCCTTCTCAGCTATGCTCCTACTTTGTAAATATACATTGCACCTATATTAATGTGAGTACTACTAATGTAATATTTTGAAGTGACTAATTTTTTTATTATTATTTATTAGACAATTGTTTTACTGCAAAAAGGAAGCAGTTAATTATCTTATTAATAGGGGCTATATAAGAGAATCAATTCATTGTAATTTATGTGGGGGTGTTCATACGAAAAAAAACAAGAAAAAGGAGTTGAAACAAAATTCTTATATATTTGTTTCGGTTAACCTTGCTCTGCACTTGGTGGTGGTTCTCTAGTGGGCAGCCAGAATCCCTGCAAGTCCTGTGGAATCTCCTGTCCCTGTGAGGAGAGAGGTCTGGAGGAGTGAGAACTTCCTCCAGGTAGCCTCGGTGACAGCAGCTGTGATGGCGGCGGTCATGTGTCCTCTCATGGAGGTGTAATAACCCTGACGCTAGTGTGCTATTGGTCCGCTCCCCCCCTCCATTGTCTCAAAACAAACCTCAGCTGACTATGAGTGTGCCTTGCAACTTCTCCCTGCGGGGCCCTAGGCTTCAGCCTTGTCAGCCTTATGAATAATACGGCCCTGACCACAACCGTATTTTAAATACGGATTGTGGTAAAAATTCCCCTTAATGAGATTTGATCATCCTGGGAAAACATAATAGTTTAGGAGGAACAACATTAGGGACCAAAGTCTTGTCCGGAAAGGACTACTAATATAATAGAGAGCTGACAATACAATAGAAGAGAACTAAAGATAACTTGCGACAATGAAAAAGGTGTAACAGAGGTTTGGAGTATGCAGATTGAACTTTTGGAACTCAATTAATAAGTTCCCGGAAGATAAAATCCAAAAATAAATTTTATAAAATAGATCAATAGAAAACAGAAATAAAAAATGCAGTGGTAAATGGGAAAATAGTAATCTCAAAATAGCTACAATGCGTATCGCTGATCTCAGTCTGCTTCCTCAGGTTATTTTAATACTTATATGTTAACTGCAATTATTTTATGATCTAAGGATGAAGTCTCTTCACCTTTGAATAAATAGTACTTTTTTAATATATATGGATTGTCTCTTCTTAAATTAGGAGGACCATCCCTAATTATACATTATTCTTTCTAAGAACACCCTAACACCATAGATTATTTATGTCATCATATCTCTCTGTTTTGAGATAACAGGACCTTATTAAATAGCCGTCCATTAATATTATGATTGTAAGTCCAAGGCAAATGACATATGTATAAAGGGTGAGTACGACCTTGAAGAATTTATTTGGTCCGATTTACCATATGTGACAATAGACACTATGTTGTTTTTTCCATAACCCTTTCTGAGTATCCTGATGAACACCTACCAGAAGGTTAGAAAGCCACCTGTGCAATCTGCAGTCACTGGCGGGTAATTGTGTAACATTACCCAAAGCTCAATTACAGTTACACTCAAGAATGGGTGATCATATATTATACTGAGTGTATGTTTTTGAGCTCACGAAGTGTACACTATTTTTGATTTCCTCTTTTTTGGTAAAACAATCCACACATCCTGAGACTAAAGGATGGAGAAGCGCTGGAACACTCCCAATATGATAGAAGAAACAACTCCCTGAGTATGTTCATACAAAACATAGCTATGTGTAGTATATACAGACATTAGTTAAGCCATGTGCTAGCACAATTTAAAAAAGGAAAGTTTTGACATTGCAGTTCCTTCAACGTTCAGTTTATTATCAAATTCAGCTTAACAATAAACCAGTTTTACAACTTCCTATGTCTTGTATAGTTGTATAATGTATGTCAACTCCCTGTATGCGTCTAAGCAGTACAACACCAGCAAAGCCCAAACACAAGCATTGTTATCGCTCTTATACAACATACTGTATCACTAAATATATTATTGGACTTTTGTACCTTGGTGGACCCTGTAATTTGCTCTACAAAAGTTAACCATAAATATTTTTTTGAAAACGTCATGAATTCTACTGAAAAGATTTTTAGCAAATCCTCACAACCCTTCGTGCTCAATCCAATTATTTGCGATGTGAGCGAGTCATCGCTACAGCGGGCACGCTTGACTGCAGTTCGGATTCGCTTAAAAGCGCTCGCAGCGCCATAGGGCTCAAAGCAAACTTAAGCAAATTCGGGCTCAGGGTGGTCCGTGAAGGGTGCAAGGTGCTGGTACATTGCCAGCACTTTAATGCCGTTGCAACGGCAACTCGCACCCTTCGCATATAATTGGATTCTGTCCAGATAGAAATAAATTGTGGGCCCCTTAGGCACAGTTACTGTGACTAATACCGAATCCAACCCTCCAAATTGCGCATCATTTTAATTCAAACTCTTTTTTTTATTTTATGCCATCTAACGACACAGTCAATAGCCCTTCTTTGTCCTTATGGGAATTAGGTCTCCTGCTCTGCTCTGTAATGTAAGGTAAAGGGAAATGCAAAGGTATTAGACACTTGTGCGCACAGCAATGCCAGATGGGGGTGGAGGATGGAAAGTGATTGCTGACCAAGCCAACTCCACAAACAATCCACACTCACAAGTATATCTGTGTTAAAAATCTGGATGCCTTATTTTTTGATAGTATAATCTCCTGGTAGTTCTAAAACAGAATGTGGACATTCCATTACTATCCCTGGTAGTACACAGGTGGTGCTAATCAATTTGGCTCTTACAAGCCATTAGATAATGGTAATATGTGTGGCACCAGACATTTATAACCATAATCAGGGACCCCGAGAGGAGGGGCAGTCTTTGCCCAGGCCTGGGCTTGTTGGATGGGCCCGGGTCAGTTGCACATCGGGCTGGGAAAGAGAGGACACTGCTGCTATGTGCTGGGCTGCAGATGGTCCAGGGAGGTAGTCTCATTTCGCCCCCTCCATGACAAGTAAGAATTGTTTGGTCAGGCCCACCAGTACCCAGGCCCATCCCTGCTCCCGATGGCCCTGACTAAGGTTGGAACAAAGAGAAGCGTGGAGTTTATTTCAGTATTGTAATTACTGCCGTCAGAGCTTCACAGTCAATCTAAACAGCATCTATGCATCACTAGTAATCAGATATCATATAACTGTCCCATACATGACGTTGTAACTTATAATCTTATGTCTTCAGGGGAATGCTACATTACTTCCCACAAAAGCTTATAAATGTATATATTATGGACTGTTCTCTCAAATGTAGTTTTACTCAAAGGGAAAGAGATGCAGGTCCTTTCTTTTTTAACTTAAATAGTATTATAATACCTAATGCGATTACATTGCTCAAGACATTATTTTTATCCCCAGGACTTGTCACTTTGTTTACAGTAGCACCAAGGAGCTTCTGAACATGTTCCTATATTCCATTAGTCATCAATGTGTGAGTACAAGCTTTGGAATGCATCACTGTCTCCATAAATTAATTTTTTGTGCACAATGTTTTGTACACACAGGACCTCTTTTATAAAGTACACTGGTTTGGCACATGGCTCCTAGATAGAATACCCAGCATATTTCAAGATGCACCCTTATTCTCCATTCTCATAAATGCTTTCACAATCTAGAAGAACAAAACTGAAAACTTCACATCAATGTCCAACCTTCTACCACTTTATTAGAACCAATTTCATTGAATGAAGCTTTTCCCATTTTTATATGCTGCTCAGTGTATCTTCATTTATGGCTTAAATTAATCACAAGAGTCACAGGCCAACCAGATTGCCTTTATAACAAGTTCCACTTTGTGGTTTAATCTCTTTTAAGTGCAAGTGGAAAGTACAAAATGCATCCCGTTAATGATATTGAACAGACCCGATTTCCAGCTCAGAGCTGGTGTAAAATGCAAATGTTTCTATGGAGAGAAAATGGCTGTATGTCCTTCTGTGTAGCAAAGAATACACCTCACATCCCCTTTATCTAACTTCAATAACCTTGATCCTCAAAATCTTTTCTGCTCTGCAAAGCATCGTGTATCATCTGTAGTGCCCGAAGTCTTCTGAACTGTAACTGCCAAGAAAGCACAGTGAAAGTTGGTCATAAACTAATCTAGCAACAACATCCTTGTACTGGCCTGACAGTAACAGGCAGATAAAGTAGACTTTTGAAGAGTTAGATCACTGCGATGTGTCTCCTCTCCTGGTTAGGAACCTACAGAATAGAGATGATGTTGCACATTGGTGATGCAAACTGTGTGACATTACATGCAAGATCCATAAACCAGTTAGCATACTAGCTCAACACACAGGGTCAAGGAAGTACAAGTATGGATGTATAGGTAGAGGAGCAGGCACAAGGTACACACCATGAATAGTGGTGAGGGAGTACAGATAAATAGCAGGAGGTGAGAGAGGCACCAAAGACAAGACAAAAGGATACAGACAATAGACAAGTCACTTGGGGATAGATTTACTAAGCATCGATTTTGTGGTTTTGGCCAGATTCCATCAGGTTTGCAATTCGCAAATTTACTAAAGCCAAATCCAACGGGAATCCATCGGGAACACAATAGAACATCGGCTCGCCATCAATGTTTTTTTTACTAGAAGACTAGAAGCCACAGGTTTAGCATCAACTTTAGAAACCGAGGAAAGTTTGATGGGAAACGCCTCTGGCAGGCGAATGTAAGCACTGCACAGTATGATTTGTGCAGGCTGTTTTGTATACAAATAGCTAAAAAGGAGTAGTGTATATATAAAAATGTATAAAATAAATATGTTGTGGGTTTCCTCCCAAAGTGATAACCAGCCCCGGGCCTGAGCCTAGGCTGGTATTGAAAGATAGGGGAAAAAACGGCATGGGGTCCCCCATATTTTCCAGTAACCAGCACTAGGCTGAACCTTGTAGAATCCTGAATATTGGCAAAACAAAAAGATGTAGCTTATGCTTCTCCGGGGGCTCCATCGTGTATGAGAGGTCACTCTGGGACACTTTTCATAGCATTGAAGGGGATTGAGATGATTGGTCACAGCATGGGAACTGCCGAGATGCTACAGAGTTTGAAGAGAACATAACCACCTACATTTTGTGAGTAATAAATGGGTAAACAGGGGTTGTGTCTGGGTGTTTTCATTTAATAAAATATTCCAACATTCAGTGTCCTGTTTTTGTTTTATATCTATTTTACAGGTGGAGTACAGGTGCTAGTGGGCGCTTGATGTCTGGGCATGCTGGCATATGTGGTTTGACAAGTGCCGTAATGCCTAAGCAGGATTGCTGGGATCTGTTGTTGACTGGAAGGTGCGGAGAAGAGCCCTGGGCTTTTAGCCCATAGCAGGAGATTAAAACACAAAGTAGCACCATTTTACACATTTTAATTATCTGTATACAAAACAACCTGCACATACTGATCTGTGCAGTACTTTAAATCCACTAGATTCTAGTGTTATTTGCTGGCTAAGGGATTCTAAACCAATGGCCATCGCTGGCAGTTTACAGAGGTCAGCCAAAACTAATTATTAGTAAATGCTGCATTTTAAGAGAAACTGCCAGCAATGCCCATAAGTTTGGAATTGAAGCCCAAACAGACACTTAGCAAATTGACCCCATGGTATTTGGGTCACTTTAGTAGGGTGTTTCAGAGTGATGGACACGTTTCTTGAGCAGTGCTTGACACAGTGCCTCTGGTCACATCATGATAGGGGCCCATACAAAATGTTTTTTTGGGGGGTCCACAAATGTCTAGTTTTTTCCCCTACTTTTGAAATTCAGTCCTATACAATCATTTTACCAAGCGCATGTGACTTTTCATTGTAGTTTATATTAGTAAGCTTTGCTCATTGATATTAGGCCCATAATACATTGGGATGACATAATTTGTATCTTGTTAGAAACAGATTTTCAATAGAGGCATTGATATATTATACAGTATGTTTGAATAGGTAGATATAGATGGATAAAACTTGCATTCATACATATGTAATGCCCCCTAAATGTTCCTGCTCCATTGGTGACAGTGGCCGGGACTAAAGCAGCTGTAGTGCATGCTGCCGCGTGCGTAAAATCCCTGATCACCGCGCGCTGCAGTTACAGTTAGAGGGGAGAACGATCCGGGCACCAAAGGGGGGCTTAACTGTGGGACTCACCAGCCGTTAGCGGCAGTTGCTGAGGACCAGAGGAGAAGAGGGCTGTGCTGCTGTCACTGGTCGTTTGTTTGGAGGGAGCCATTGCCGCTGACACACAGAAAGGAGCTGCAGCTAAAAGAAGACCAGGCAGTGCAAAGAGCAGCAGATTAGCAGCATCTGTGAGTCGGCCGCTAGAGGAGGTGTCAGACTACCTTAAGCCATCCCACCCCAGTGATTGAAAATAGGAGAGGTGCAGCTCCCCAGGAGAGGGTTGAGCCAGGGGCGGAGTAGTAGTGTCTGTCCTGTCCTGCGCTGTATAGGCCCCCATACATCAGAGATTGATTGCAGCAATCGTGCAATTTGCAATCGATTGTGTATAAAAATCTTTCCCTTTTTCAATCAATTGCAGATGGCAGAATTGCCACAATCGATTGAAAAAGGGAAAGTTTTTATACACAATCGATTGCAAATTGCACAATTGCTGCAATCAATCTCTGATGGATGGGGGCCTTTAGTCAGAGCTGAGCTGCTGGAAGCGCTGGAGAAGCTGAGTGCAGAGAGGTACCAAAGATACTGGCTGAGGATCTGAGTGCCTACAGGTGCATCACATCAACGTGGATAAGGTCTGTTATCACATCTAACTGACTGTAACTTGCTAGGGATTATAGCACTATCCGGCATCCCCATTGCTACAACAGGCATTATTACCCCACCATTGTCACAGTAAATTCACTTTGTGAGGAGTCAGCTAACAGGGAAAGACCTATAGTTGTGATCATCCACTTAAGCTTTGACAGGTAGTCATCTCCAGATAAGTCGCTCTGGAATAGGATTATTACATTTCTAATTATTCATAATTGAGCAAGAGAACAAATATATACCTCAGTCAGACTGGTGCAGGAGTGATAGTGATATGTTCACTGCACACTTCATCAAGAGCAAGGATAAACGGACACTGACATCATTTTATAGCCGCACATATTCACAGAGAAAGAGACTAACACCTAAGATTGTACTTATACCTATCTGTGCTGTTACAACCCTTACCTTATTATTAGCTTCGTAAATAGTTAAATAATTTTAACTAAGATAGCTTAGCAAAAAGAGATACACAATTTGCTCCAGGGATTTAACAGGCCATTACTGGGCATGGAGCTTTTTCATTAATTGCAAAAGTATTGTTATTGTGATATATATATTGTGATATATGTATATATATATTTGAAGAATATTGTATGAAGTATTGTTACTTATTTGTTATGCTGAAGGATACCCTGAATAGAAGAAGAGTTCCAGTGAAGTAAAAAGCAATAAGTTGTATTTTGTATGTCATTTATTGTGTTGGGCCTTGGGAAGTCCTATGCCTCTCTAACGTGAAACTAGAAATCCCTGAAGATACCTTACGTTACAGACAGCATCTAAGCCACCAGAGTGCTACACATAGACATGCAGTAAGTGTCTTTCATTCAATCAAATCAAATAGCTGAATTCTTCAATATACTGTGTATCTATATGGAGAAATAAATGATAACACCACAATAATCTGCTTCCTATTGAGGCACACAAGAGGCTTGTATATTAATTAATATTTATTATTAAATGAAAATCATTATTGTATATGTATAAAATCCTAAAAACAATTGCACAATCATTTACATAGGTCTATTCACCAGCAATCTGTATTTGTGATTAAGGATATCAATCAGTAGAAACAATGTTGCACATACATGTTCTCTCATATACATAAAAAAAACTATGTTGCTAGATGTTCATAATAAGAAGCCGAGGTCAGTTTGTATTGCTCAAGCAAATTATCCGAGGCTGGTAAGTAAAAAATAAGTGCTTAAATAACTCTTAAATAATGTCCAATGTTCAAATCACTGGCGTCCCAGTGCAGTATATAATAGTGCTAGGTGATGCGGAAAACTTAAAAGTATTTACCCTTCCAGGTTTATTTGTATATTGTCCCGGACAGACAACATAGCTGTATATGATGTCGGAGGACAAAGCTGCTTGGTTGCGGTGTTTAAAAGCCGGCCGCTGTGTGTTAGCAGGTTCCCGGTAACTCAGTCCATGTTGGTTGCCAGAGAAACGCTGCAAGAAAACCACACTGCATGCACGTAGTGCCGGAGGTACTGGAATTTGCCGTCATGCTATGTGTAAGCAGTCCTCCCCGCAGAATCAATTCCGATGGTTTGAAAGCGCTCAAGGTCTGTCCCCTTCGAGAATAATGTAGTAGTCCGCTATGTAGTCACCTTATTAGCATAATAATAATAATAATCAGAGAAATCCGTAATCAACGTGTTTCGTTCCTTACTAGCTAGGCATTTTTTTCAATAAAAAGTTCCCAGCCAGTAAGGAACACAACGTGCTGATTACGGATTTATCTGAGCTCCATTTATGCTAATAAGGTTGATTAGTCATCCTGTCAAATCAAGGGGGTTATGTTGAGGAATGATGCAATGTCTAGGTCTATATGTAGGCCTTTGGTGCCAAAATCTTAAATTTGTAGATCCAAAAATTCTCTCTTTGGGACAGTCTTTTCAAACTTTAAATAAGCCACTTCATAAGAATGTACTGTACTAAGAATCTGTATTTCATCTATTTTTTTAAGGTTTTATGTCCTTCATATACTTGTATCTATCTGCCTTATCCCGATTGTAAGATATCTGTACAATACTTGAATTGTTTATTTATATTTGTTATTTATATATATTTATTATAGTTATTATTGCCCTATAGTCTCTTTCTAGTGTCACAGTGATAACATATTTTCCCCAGCTTGATTAAGCAAACCTCAGTTAAACTACTACTTGGATTGTGTGCTTATCTTGGTTTGTGTATGTTGTGTTTCCAGGGCCGGCGCTTCCACTAGGCAGCTTTAGCCTGCTGCCTATGGGCGCCAGCAACAAGAGGGCGCCGTAAAATTACTGACAGTGACAGTGATTAATGACAGGCAGCTTATTACGAGCGGCGCACTATTCTATGTCCATGCCAGCCATCGGCATCGCTTATCCTCTAGCTTCAGTCCCCTCGGGCGGCAGCTGGGCACAGTCACATGACTGAGAATGTCTGTGACCGCCCGGCATTGTCCGCCCGGTGACCGCAGCAGCCACCGCTTATTTTCCAGCTTCAGTCCCCTCGGGCGGCAGACGGGCACAGTCACATGACTTAGAATGTTTGTGACCGCCCGGCAGTGTCCGTCCGGGGACCGCAGTAGCCACCTCGCTATGGGAGACGGAACTGAGAGACAGTCTGACTCCGAGTCCTCACTCCCCGGCCAGCCCCTCCTTCCAGGCTCCAGCAGAAGCATCAGAGTGGCACTAGGGCAGGCTGCATCACATTCACATGCCCCTGGCTTTAATCAAATTGGCAGTCAGTGACTGTGACAAGTTTTGTTGGGCATCAGTGCTGCTGCAGCCTGCCAGCAGGGGGGGTGGGGACTTGACAAAGTGTTGATGTGCCGCCCGGCTGCCAGCCAATCACCCACCCCTAGTAATTTTCCTTTTGCTCCTCTTCTTCCTCTCAGAGACGAGAAGCAGGGAATAATTAGGGTTTTGCAGAGAGCAGTGTCTGGCTAGTGACTATTCTGTAAACAGTATGTAATAATAATCATTCATTTATATTTATCATGACAACAATAGTAATACATACTTTTTACTTTTTCATGTTATTAAATTATAAAATAAAGTTTGTATTTGAGCAGCTGGAGGGAGGATATTGGGGGAGGTACTGTAGGCGCGGTATTGTGTAGCTTTGCCTAGGACGTTTAGAAACATAGCACCGGCCCTGTGTGTTTCCCCTTTGTATACGTTAGTCCTAACATGACAATCTCTAATTGCTTCCTCATTATACTGTAGGTAAATTATTCAGTAGTTAAAAAATTATAATTTTTTTTACGAGTCATATGTCCTTTATTACTTTTAAAACATAAATGTGTGAAGTACTGTTTGTAGGTGATATTCTGTCTCATCAGTGGCCATTGCTACATTCTCTGTACACAGTGAATAATATAAGGGGTCTATTTATCAAGCAATCATGCTCTTAATATTGCGATTCCAATAGCAATGTTTTTGCATTCCGAACCCGGAAATAATATTATCACGTATACGTTCACTTTACTTCTTACTGATCGCTGGGACAAGCTGTTATCGGAGCCAGTGTCCTGGTGATTTGAAATGATGCATATATTGCCACAATAACGATTTTTAATTCTCTAAGGAGGCTGGGAGTATATAAATGAATGTAGTTTTGCTGAAATCTGTGCCCCCTTTAGTCTAATAATATATGTGCCCCTTTAGCAGAATAAAAGTAATCTGTGCCCTATTTAGTAGAATAATAATTGGTGCCCCTTTAGTAGAAGTAAAAATAGAATCAAACCTACGGTGCTGCGCTTCAAAGCTGCACAGACCAATAATAAGACACCAACAAGAACGAAAATATAACATTACTTGCGCTAAGAATTGTTCCAAATAGTGGACAAAAGTCCTTATAGGGAATTTCCAAATTGATCCGATTGGATGATCCAAACCATAAAATAAAAAAAATTATCACACAAAGGCACAGCACCCCAGGGATGTGTTCACGTAGTAGGAAGGTGGTGCATATGCGTCCTCTCCCAGCTTCAAGTAACCCCAATGCCGTAGGTATCACCCGGACGTGAGAGGATAAAATGGTGTGTGAAATCTTACATGTATGCTTACTTGTATCAGGAAGGCATATGCGCATAAAGGTTTCTTTATTTTCTATACCATCGACTGAGGTTCTCATATTGTGGAAAATACTCCCCAGTAGCCCAAAATAAAATGGAACAAGGCTATAATGTAGTCTGGTATATAAACATAGGCTTTAGTTATAAAAAATGCAAAAATGCCATCAGAAGGTGGAAAAGTACTGATCCAAATGCACTTGGAAGATGGGTCAGTCAAGGCAGGTGGGTAAAGTTTAAGAATGGATTGGGGACCGCATCAATATGAAAAGACACGCCTCAACATGTTCTGGCGCGCTGCAGCGCCTATTTCAAGATGAGTGTCTTTATAAAAGAGTGTGAATAAATACATATGCAGTGCATACATAATCATATCATACAGCACATATAACATGAAACCCCTTTAGTACAATAATGTTAAACTGAAATAATAATGTTCTGTAGTGTAATGTACAGTAGTGGATGTACTGTTTAGTGTAGTGGATGTACAGTACATTACCTTCCTGTAGTGTAGTACTTACTTTAGAGCTCTTCAACACACTTAATTGCAGCACCTCTTCTAGCACCTCTTTTAACACCACATGGAGAGCGGTTCCCTTAAGCGTCGTGGTCATGACGTAATGACGCTGCAATGTACCGGGGACCTCTCACTGAATACAGTTTTGGTGTACAGTACAAATGCTGCTGAAGCAGTTAGGCCACAACGTTGTACACAGTGATGTAGGCCCCTCCTTCCTATACTAAGGTGCAGGTCCTTCAGGCAGTGCGGTACAGTGGTGATATTCCCAGTTCCCCGCAGGGTCAGTCGGACGCTGCTAAAAAAACACTTAACTAAATAGCAAGAGGAGTATTTAAACACTACACAATTTCAAACACGAAAGCAAATTGAGGTACTGCAGTAAATACACGTAAGTCATACAGCTCTTTTGGTGCCGCGCTAAGCAGGAAAACAGCTGCACGCTAAGCAGAAAACCAGCTGCACGTCCGGCACTTTTGTCGGATTTCTCCTCACATCCCCAGGGGAGTGCGAGAAGAAATTCTTAGCCCACCCAAACACCGCATTGAACTGAACAGCTGTGGGAGCTCCCTCCTGCGGCTATTCAACATTGCTTTGAATTGAATTCCCCCCATAATTTTTATTAAAAAATCCAAAAGAAAAATCTATTGCCTATACATAAAAACAGGTGCTTGAATAGTTAAATGCCTAGAAATATCCAATTTCTTGTATGGTCTTTCTTTTACTCTTAAACACATTTAAATACAGTATTACTGCGGGGGTCCAGATGTCCTGCAATATATCCTGACATTTTTTGATCAAAATTACAACTTTTAAAAACTTTCCGCCTGCCTGGGAGGTACAAAATAAAACACGCAAATTTTGTATCCTTGATTATGTAAATGAATTGCTTGTAAAAGCGGCTACAGGGTTTTGACACGAAAAAGATTGCGGAATGTGAAATCGCGACTAATTGAATAGGCCCCTATATAGTTATGGCTGCTGATAACTTTCTTACAAGACATGTCACTATTTAATTTTCAAATCCAAATAGAGTATTTGCAGTCACCAGCCTAATTGGTTGGGAATGTCATAGTATAGCTACCAGAGTTGGTTTTCAGGGAGTATATACAAAAACAACAATCTGGCTCCAATTTTAATAAGTACCCACCTATGTTTTACAGGTAATTATTTTCAAAATGACTTGTTATCTGTCTTATGAGAAAAGTTAGACCAATATTTGTATTGACTTTACTGTAAATAGCAATGTGCTTATTGATTAGAGATGTGCAGGCTTGGATTGGTTCGGATTTACCCACCAAGTTCAGATTTTCCCGCATAAATTGGGTCTCAGAAAGAGATGGTGTTTGTCCATGAAAGATGACATTTTGCCTCTTTCTGAGACCCGAAATTTGGCGGGAAAAATCCGAATTTGGAAGGAAAATCCGAACCAATCCGAGCCTGCACATCTCTAATGTTAATTAAATAATCTGTAATGTGTCTTTGCTCCAATATAAACAACATTTCCTCCAAAATTCCTATTATCTGGGGAAAAATTTTAACTTTAAGAAGTATGACTTCCTCATGATAATCCTGACCTCTGTCACTCACTTCTCCTTTAACATAGGACCAAGCCAAAGGGCCCACCATACACCTACCGACCGGTCATGCGATCCTGCGTTTGGATCGGAAACACATATCTGGTTGTCGGAAATACCAACCAGTGGTCATCGATGTTCTGCGATCCATCGGAGGATCTGTGAAATTTTCCATGTTAAATTTCACTGATTCGCTAATCACGATCATATTTTGATCGTGATCGGCAAATCTGTGATATCCAACATGTTGGATTTCACAGATCCTCCGACCCAGCATCTGGGGATCACAACATTGCGGCAATCCGTCGCTGATGTATGGGCCCTTCAAGAAATTTCTTTAGCAGCTGACTTTCCCTTAGAGCTTGCTATGCTCACTGCTGCTCAAGAGCCAACACACTTTATGAAGTGTCAGATGTTGCATCAGGAATGTTACACACTAAGATAAAGGTAGCAGTACAAACAGACAGCTTAGGATAAATTCTGAGGATACAAACAAGAAGAAAACCACACAGGACAAGCTAATCCTATTGCCAGACAGTGACTGAAGGACAGTTCTGCTCTTTAAGGGATGAATACCACCCTAATGTTACGCTGTCAACAAAAATGTGTATATTTACACAATGTTAAGTAAAAACATGGGGATACAAGCATGCATATGGGTTGGGCATGGGATCCCGGCCGTCGGGATGCCGCTGGTTCAGAATAACGACAGCGGCATCCCGACAGTCGTTATCCCAACACCCTTCGGTAAGTAAGGTAAGACTGACCCTTACCCCTACTGCTAACCCTCCCTCCCCAGTGCCTAACCCTAACCTCTCCCTCGTCGGTGCCTAACCCTAACCTCCCCCTTCCCGGTGCCTAAATCTAACTCTCCCTCTAACCCCTGATACTTACCTTCAGGATGCCTGCGTTCGGAATTCTGGTGCCGGGATACTGACTACATCCCCATGCATATAACTAGTTAAGATTATACATTCTACAGTAAGGTTACTGACACTAAACTTAGTACCACTGTGTCCTTAGAGAATACTTGCTAACTTCTTATCCATGGTCCCCAGGCTAGGCCCAGGTGGGAGGTGAGGGGTGCCGTGAACTGTGTCATCACAACAATTTGCTGCATTACCTGCATTGGACATAGGTGGGCTAGGATGACTAAATTCACCATGAATCTGGGAGTCATTGCTACACTTGCTGGAGAGTGGGATAGCTCCCTGAAATTCAGGAGACACCCAAGCATTCTAGAAGAGGGGGCGGCTATACCTTCTTAGAGACCTTAGCTCAGACGTTGTGTGTGATTTTAAAGGATTCCCTACAAACTGACTGGTATGACACCAATGTTTTAGCAAAAAAAAAAACTTAAAAATTAGGCTAAATTTAAAGAAGCAAACAGTTATAAGGCTGGGTCAGAGAATTTGGCACCTATTACAGAACCCCCTCAGTGTCTCTATACTTTCTAGACCACACTAATGCTGGCCATACACCGATGCCACTCACCGTGCAGTTTTCCCTTCAACTCCCCAGAGCTCCCTGGCAGTACCTGCCGTTCGTTTTCGTGCTAATTTCACACACGATTTACACACGATCCGTCGTACGTTCACGCATCACTATACCGACGGATCGTGATGTGATTTATCATGTTGCGCACATGAAAACATGCAATCGTGTGATAGATCGCGCCTAGATTTAAATAGAGGGCTGTGCTTCACTAGGGGGTTGATGACGACGCTGCCGCTCTCCTCTGCTCGCTGTTTGCAGTGGGCGTCGGCAGGAAATTGTCAATCAAATGACACCGCTCGCACGTCCTGACGCACGGCTGAAATAAACGGCACGATCAGCATAAGAACACGATGGATAATATGGACTGCACATCTGATCACACAATACATTTTGATGGCTGCGGGAGCGTGCGTCGCATTGTATCCTACCTAAAAAAAACCACACGATTTCCACACGTTTCATCGTACGGTGCGTCAAAAATCGGGTAATCGGCCCAAAATCGCGTAGGTGTATGGCCAGCATAACAGTCCAGGTTTTAAGGATAGCCATTCTTGAGCAAAGGTGACTTCATTAGTACCTCAGTTATTTTTATTTGACCATCTGTACTCAACCATGGATATCACTAAAACCAGGGCAGGACTGTTATATGTGCCTTGAGGACTGAAGTTGGGGATCACTGTTCTAGACCATGTACAAGTCGTTTTACAAAACACTGAAATTGACATGGTAAATATAAGTGTCTATAGCACTGTACCCCAGCGACTTCAGCCTAATCATTCTCTCAGTCTACTTTATATTACAAAAGTATATTGTTGGATTACTATTTTTGGTCAGTACTCTGGATGACGTTTGCTTTTATCTTAAACATGCTAAAAATGTGGGGAATCTCTGTACACCGACTTGTCTTGCTGACTTATGGTCCAGTATGCAAAAAGCTCCAACGCTGCAGACGGATAGCAGAGCCCCTGACCTACGTTTGACAATCACGGTTGGTCACCCTATTACTGCCACAGGACCAAGTGTTACCATCTACTGAGATGGGGCGAGTCAATTGTTTAAGCGGCGTTTATTTTATTAAGGGTGCAAGCAAAAATGTGCGGTAAACCCGTGATTAGGGCACCCTAGGAGAGAGACTGGTCAGTGGTTATACTTTGCTTTGAAGAATACTTTTTTAGACTACTGTACATACAACTTTTTAGCTTTTTCAGATTTGCATAGGAGTAAATGTGCTTACAAACACCTTTCAAAAGTTTTATTTTATTTTACTAATGAAGAGTCATAAGTTTCTTAACTACTGATCAACATTAATGCTCAATTGGAGTCTAGAATACAGGTGCAGAGAACACATACAGAAAGGTTTGGTACAGTTCTCCCCTGTTGGTATCATGTACAGAGAGACAGACAGATACTGTACACCCAGAGCTGCCATTCTCCAATTTATTTTCTGGCAGGGACCCGACCACGCCCACCCCGCATTCTTCCTACGTCACAGAGGACCGGTGACTCATTCTCACGGTGTAGTTCCCACAGGCCCCGGCCCCGCCTCCGTCCCACGCTCTATCCATTCACATCCGAGCGCCTGATATCTCCCCAGCCAGGCCGGCCAATAGGCGCGCAGTGCGTGCTCTCGGATGTTCTCCTCCCCACACACCTTCATTGAAAGTTTTTGGCTGTGCACCAGCTGAGCTGATAACATAACTAAACTTTCCCATGTATGAGACTGCGGCTGCCAAGTTACCTGCATCCACGTGTAGCCAAAGGCACAACCCAGATTTATTGCTACCTTGCCAGAACTCTGCTGTAGCAGACACGCAATAGTGTTGTGGATGTGTATGCTGAGATACATACATATAACACACATATATATATATATATACATATATATATATATATATATATATATATATATACACACACCAATAATCCAGATTTGGTGTTACTGCTGAGTACCTGGGTGCCTCAGTAAATATATATACACAGTTGCTATAGGTAGTACACTCTGGTACAAACCCACTTGGCACTCCAGGATTTGTCACAAAAGGTTTAATATTGTAGTGATCGACGTATTATACTGAGGACAGGGCTTTGCGTAGCCCACAAATGTCGATCACTACAATATTAAACCCCTTGTGACAAATCCTGGAGTGCCAAGTGGGTTTGTACCAGAGTGTATTACCTTTAGGAACTGTGTATATATATTATATATATATATATATATATAGTGTGTGTGTGTGTATATATATATAGTCTGTATATATATATTGTTTTAAATACAATGTCTAATAAAAAGTGAATGGAAATAGACTGTAAGAAAAATATGGTCATGTATGCATAATAAATCACTACAGTACATCCAGCGTCTTAACTTGATGTTACAATTTACATATATTGTATAATTAAAGTGTAGGGAGTGCTGGCACTGGGATTGTTGTTTACATATATCTATCAAGATATATATATATGTATTAAAATTAATAGATTTCTATAGAGTGCCTAAAAGTGCAAAATTGCCTTATAAGAATAAAATTAATATCAGGCATTTTTGCACTTTTAGGCGCTCTATACCAAATCTATTACTGAATACATTTTTATCTGTGCCAGAATCCAACTGGCACAATCCTTTTGTTAGAGCTGATACTCTTTTGTAATTAGGGGAGTGCAATTAGGGTTATTATTGAATAATGACCTCTGTTTTAAAGTACCTTTTTATCTTTTTACCTCTTTTTTCTACCACTAAGTGGTTTTGTAATTGGCGCCGAATTATCATCTGTTTATATATTTATGTACATATATACACACACACACATTCTCGAACCTGGATAAGTGGGATCTCAAGGGACGGCATGTTTAGTCTCAGTATTAAGGAGGTCCTAACAGCAATCGAGGTGATTATTCCTAATAATCTAGAAAAATCACTCAGTTAAAGAGGTTTGAAAGTCTTACTTATACCCCTTTTACACCAGAGCTAAAACACGGGGGGTTATTGCAGGGATAACCCGGGTAGCTTCTTGGTGTAAAAGGTCACAGGGTTGAATTCCTTGGTTGAGTGACCCGGCAATCCAACCCAAGTAACTTGCAGGGTTTAACACAGAAATGACCAGAGAAACCCTGCAGTGTACGCGGCGCGATCAGGGTCTCGATAACCTGGAGTGCGCTGCATGCCTGCCGATTGGCTGGCTTCAGTGGCGCTTGGAGATGACGTCATCTCCAAGCGTACACTTCCATGCCAGAAGAGCCGGGTCTCTACAGACCCGACTGCAGTGTGAATGGCGCCGACTCAGGAATATCCTGGGTCGTGTCAGCTAAATTCCGGGTCTGATCCGGTTGGGAACCCTGTTCCAACCTCCGGGTCAGGGCCGGAATCTAGGTGTAAAAGCGGTATAACAGAGGTTTTATAGTGCAAAAATGCCGGGACCTCACAATTAGTCCCAGTAATAGAGGTTTTATATATATATATATATATATATATATATATATATATATATATATGTGTAAATTGGAACATCCAGTTAAGAAGTATGAGGCCCTCTTGATGCCTGTGGACCACATTCCACCTTCACATAGGGGGGGTGATAGACATCGTTCTTTACTCCAACGTGAATGTGATTAGATATATAAGTTAAATTCCATTTCCCCAATTGGTCTCAATGAGGAATTGTTATTTACTCCCTTTATTTAAATGACTGTGGATCATGAAGTATTACGAAAAACAACTTTTTTCTGAATAATTTTTTTATGAAATTTTTTTTCGGAACAACTTTCTCTGAATAACCAATTTACATCTCATTGATTTTGACATATGTAAAGTCTTTTTTCTAATCTATATCAGACTCATATAGTCTCCTTTAGATGATTGTGTTATAGCTGGATTATTTATATGCTGTTGATTTAATATTTTCAGATTTATTTCTTGTATTACTTTATGATTTATTTTATTGGTGTTGGTATATTCTATTGGGGATGATGCAGATTTAGAATTGATCTAGATGCGCTATCTCTGTCTGCATGTCCAGTGCAAGTATGCACTGTCCATGGTTATATCTGGAGGCCCAACATGTAACTGGGTTCTAAAATAAGACTATAATATCTGGCTGATCATCCTTTGGTAATTTTTGTTTACATGCGTAATTTTGAGTGTGCTGGATCACTGTTGCCATGGACACGGTTGCCATGACCGTTTTGTGTACTTCCAGTGGAGTGGTCCCAATCATGTTCCCAGTTTCTGTTGAAGGCGGCGTTATGTCCTGGCCGGCAGGATGTTGACGGGGATGCCCCAGTCCCGTGGCATCACTTTCGGTACAGCGGAAACGCACTGTGTCCTCCGGAAACTTGGTTGAGCTGATGTGTTCCACCGCTGGTGGGTAACCAGGTTGGAGACCGCATGCATGCCAGCATTTACAGGTGGGCGTAATTGGTGATTAGCACCATGGTATATTAAGCCCTAATGTTGTGTCATTTTCTGTGGCTGACCCTTCATGAAGGCTGAGTAAAGCCGAAACGGGCTGTCAGGATAGCCATGCATTACTGAAATATGCTGCTACTGTATTTTCTATTGGGATGAGTAAATATACTCTTTATTTTTATGGCTTTTTTCTATACATGACTGTGTTTTTTGATAGTACTATATTAAATCTTTATTTTTTTAAATTTGCTACATGGTGGTGTGCTGGTCTCCTAATAATGTCCTGGATGGATAATCTTTGTTGAGATATATATATATATATATATATATATATATCTATATATATATATTGGGGATGTGCAGGCTCAGATAGGTTCGAATTTGCACGCCGAGTTCGGATTTTCCCTCCAAAAAACAGGACTCAGAAAGAGGCAAAACGTCATCTTGCATGGACAAACTTCATAATTCCTGGACAAAAGTCCAGTAATGATGATGTTTGTCCATGCAAGATGACGTTTTGCCACAAACGTCCAGGATTGATGATGTTTGTCCATGCAAGATGACGTTTTGCCTTGAGTCCCGTTTTTGGAGAGAAAAATCCGAACTCGGCGTGCAAATTCAAACCTATACGAGCCTGCACATCCCTAATATATATATACATATATATATATATATATAAAGTCCGGCACTCCAAACAACGGAAATCAACTCCGGACGATGCCTTTACATAATAATCAAATAATATAGCAAAGGTGCGGCACTTGTCCTGGAAAAAAGACGCTCCAAACATTATGTAACTGGCATCAACGTTTCAGTGCTTTTTATGCACTATCTTCAGGATCCTGAAGACAGTGCAATAAAAAGCTCTGAAACGTTGATGCCAGTTACATAAAGTTTGGAGTGTCCTTTTTCCAGGACGTGTGCCACACCTTTGCTATATTATGTATATGGGCAGCACAGACGGTGTAATGGTTAGCATCACTGCCTCACAGCACTGAGGTCGTGGGTTCAATTCCCACCACAGCCCTAACTGTGTGACGTTTGTATATTCTCCCTGTGCTTGCGTCGGATTCCTCCGGGTACTCTGGTTTCCTCCCACACTCCAAAAAAATACTGGTAGGTTAATTGGCTCCCAACAAAAATTAATCCTAGTGTAGATGTGTGGGTGCATGTGATAGGGAATATAGATTGTAAGCTCCACTGGGGCAGGGACTGATGTGAATGGCCAACTATTCTCTGTAAAGCGCTGCGGAATATGTGTGCGCTATATAAATAACTGGTAATAAATATATATATATATATACACAGCCATGGCCAAAAGTTTTGAGAATGACACACATATTGCCTTTTACAAATACTGCTGCTTCAGTTTTTATTATGGCAATTTGTATATAGTCCAGAATGTCATTAAGAGTCATCAGATGAATTGCAATTAATTGCAAAGTCCCTCTTTGCCATGACAATAAACTTTATCCCAAAAACAACATTTCCACTACATTTCAGCCCTGCCACAAAAGGACCAGCTCATGTCAGTGATTCTCTCATTAACACAGGTGAGAGTGTTGACGAGGACAAGGCTGGAGATCACTCTGTCATTATGATTGAGTTAGACTAACAGACTGGAAGCTTTAAAAGGAAAGTGGAGCTTGAAATCATTGTTCTTCCTCTGTTAACCATGGTTACCTGCAAGGAAACACATGCAGTCATCATTGCTTTGCACAAAATGGGCTTCACAGGCAAGGATATTGCTGCTAGTTAGATTTCACCTAAATCTACCATTTATCGGATAATCAAGAACTTCAAGGAGAGAGGTTCAATAGTTGTGAAGACAGCTTCAGGGCGCCCAAGAACATCCATCAAGCGCCAAGACCTTCTCTTAAGGTTGATTCAGCTGCGGGATCGGGGCACCACCAGTGCAGAGCTTGTTCAGGAATGGCAGCAGGCAGGTGTGAGTGCATCTGCACGCACAATGAGGCAAAGACTTTTGGAGGATGGTCTGGTGTCAAGAAGGGCAGCAAAAAAGCCACTTCTCTTCAGGAAAAACGTCAGGGACAGACTGATATTCTGCAAAAGGTACAGGGATTGACTTCTGAGGACTGGGGTAAAGTTATTCTCTCAGATGAATCCCCTTTCAGATTGTTTGGGGCATCTGGAAAACCTCTTGTTCGGAAAAGGAAAGGTAAGTGCTACCATCCTGAGACCATTCATGTGTGGGTGTCGCGACTCTAAAAGGCTTTGCTGGTTGTGATACCGGCAACACAAACTGAGGAGGTCTTTGATATATTTTCCTCATAGGACGGCACAGAGCTGGAGGAACTGGTTATAAGGACAATAGGCGAAGGCAGCCTGTATAGAAACTGGAACTTGATACAAGATGATCAGAACAGAGTACAGAACTTTAATGATGACAAATGATTGGAGTGGTGTTGATAATAGCAGAGTACTAGCCCCGATAATGGAACAGCAGGAATCCATAGTCAATAGTATAGAGTGTATTCCACTAGACAAATGCAGGAAACGTCACTAGACAAATGCAGGAAACGTAGAACTGTGGATGATACCAGAGGCTGAAGACTAGTATGCAGGAACACAGGGTTAACCCCAGGTAAAGGCAGAGTCCTTACTGAGTCCGACTCGGTTAGTAAATACCAAAGTTCTAAGTGCAAGGTGCTAAGCTGTGCCCTGTAAAATGATGACTTGGAAGCTGGTACTAGGAGTACTGAAGCGAGTACAGTAAATAGACAACGATGATGTTCTAGGTCAAAGATAAACATGGTCCGGCAGGATCCAAAAGGAAAACTTTAGTAGACGTTGCACAGACGCTGACTGAGAGTCCTGGAAGGGTTTATATACCCAGTGCCTGCTGCTGGTTGGCCACACACTAACAGCTGATCCCAGGAGTGAATAGGATTGGTAACCGCAAGATCACCTGATGAAATCAAGATGGATGCGCCCATGGGCAGGAGAAGCCCTTGTGGATACTGCGGAGCAGCGCCCTAGCAGGTGAGTGAGAACCACTGGGTAGTGGGACTGGATGCTAGGCTCACTGGCAGTGTTAAACTGGTCCACGCGGCAGATGCCGCTCACAGTGGCATGCAGGAGAGTGTGCCTGTATCTGGATAGGTGGAGCACAGCTGATTGTTGCGGCCTGACAGTCCGGGTCCTGATAGTGGGCTTGCTTCTCAGCCAAGGGAGTGGGCTCACTCACAATTTTGCCTAACAACACAGCCATGAATAAAGAATGGTACCAAAATATACTCCAAGAGAAACTTCTCCCAACCATCCAAGAATAGTTTGGTGACTAGCAATGCCTTTTCCAGCATGATGGAGCACCTTGCCATAAGGCAAATGTGATAATTAAGTGGCTCGGGGAACAAAGCATCAAAATTTTGGGTCCATGGCCAGGAAACTCCCCAGACCTTAATCCCATTGAGAAGTTGTGGTCAATCCTCAAGAGGCAGGTGGACAAACAAAAACTCACAAATTCTGACAAACTCCAAGCATTGATTAGTCAAGAATGGGCGGCTATCAGTCAGTATGTGGCCCAGAAGTTGATTGACAGCATGCCAGGGCGAATTGCAGGGGTCTTGAAAATGAAGGGTCAACACCTCAAATATTGCATAAACTTAATGTAATTGTCAATAAAAGCCTTTGACACTTATGAAATACTTGTAATTTTACTTCAGTATACCATAGTAACATCTAACAAAAGGTCTAAAAGCACTGAAGCATCAAACTTTGTGAAAACCAATACTTGTGTCATTCTCAAAACTTTTGGCCATAGCTGTATATATACTGTATATTTTACTAGAGGAGGCAGGAGAATGACTCACTTTTTATTATACAGCAATGTGTACATACATGATCAAACAGATTTTTCTTAGTCTATTTCCATTCAGTCTCTATATAAAGCATTTTATTTGTTAGGATACCTATTTCCTTGTCTTTGATCTTCTGAATATTGACGTGTTTGTACCCTGAAGTTATGCATGGCATTTAGAAGTGAATGGATAAGACTGCTGTTTATTTATTAAGTGTAGGTGGTACAGTTTATGATCAGTGTATGAAACACTGAAAATTTAGATTTTGTCATCTTTCCTAGGTAGAGAAGAAATTAGAAGACAGCGCTTGCAGTGAGAAGTTAAAAACATCTGATGGTTCCAAAGGTGACAAAAAACAATATTTAATAATGACATACAGAATACCATATAATCATAGGAACAATTTATCTAAAAAAACAGTTTTTCCTGAGTTCTAAATGAAACATATGTATCCAATAACATAATAGGAATCACTACCGCAAAGCTGTTCCGCTGTGATAATCGCTGTGTTTAATTTGCTATGATGTCAAATAAATTATTCATGTGAGCCTTGTTTTAGTGGAGGTTTAGAGGCCTATGTATCAAGCTGTTTTTTACATAATATTATGCAGAAACTGCAGTTTCTGCATAATTTTATGTATTGCTCCTATGTACTAAGGGCCTGATTCAGACCCGCTCGCAAGTGCACAGCGCTCGCAAGCGGGTCGATGGTCCCCGCACTGCACATGCACCGCCACTGGCGTGCGCATGCGCGAGACCCGTCCAGTGACTGAACTTCAGTCGCTACGGGTCTCGCTACAAGACGGGCGTCTGTCGATGGTGAGTGACAGCTCGCTCCGTTTTGTAGGTCGGGGAGGGGTGGTGGCTGCACAAACGCAGGCATTAGCTTTGCGAGCGGGCTGGAGAAAAAAAAAACATGCCCTGATTCAGAGCGAGCACTCGCCAGCAGTGAGCGGCTCTGAATCAGGCCCTAATAGCACAATGCAGGAGATTTCACAGAAATCTCCAGCAAAATGCTAATTAGCGCTGCAGATTGCAGTCTCCATTATCATCAATGGGCACTACGATATGACCCATATGTACTAAACTGTAAAAAGCTAAGCTTTTTGGCTTTTAGCCCAGCTAGTTTACACAATCTACAGATCGATAATAATCACGGCTTGGTCATAATCATTAGTACATAAACACCTTAATTTCATTAGTTGGAATGGGTATGTAATGCCGGCTGTCGGGATGCCTCCTGTCAAAATACTGACAGTGGCATCTCGATGCTTGGTATCCCGACAGTGGTCGGGTAAATATACTTAACTACCCCCCTTCTCTCCCTAACCCTCCCCACCCCGCACCTGAACCCTCCCCGTTAGTGCCTAAACCTAAGTTTCCCCCCTTCGTGCCTAACCCCAAAAAAACCTAACACTAACCCTGCTATGCTGCCTAAACCTAACCCTAATTTTTTACTTTAAAATAAATATAGCTGGCCCTGTGAGGATTTGGGGTATTCCATGACTGCTGCATATACAATAAAGAGCCATGTGGGGGAGGAGGGGCACCGATGCTGTTTCTCGCAGCGAAACTAGAGATCTGGTAATGGGTGGTCCCAGTTTTAGCACCATGTCAGTTATTGGAAAAAAAACACCAGAGGCTTCATTCCCCATGGTGTCACCAGGTGTAGGGAGGTATGTTGTGCGCCGCGCACAGCCAAAAAGGGGGCATGGCCTCGTGAACAGGGGGCGTGGTCACTTGAAAAGGGGGAATGGCCTCGCAGCCCGAACCCCAATGGTCTGGTGTGTGGAAGAAGTACGGGTGAGCACTGTGCAGTGCCGGCTCCCTCACACTGTCAAGAGCCGAGTGCTGCATTTAATGCTACAGTACAGCACCTGGCTCCTGTCACCTTGGTGTCACCCCTAGGCGGGTTTTTGGGACCCCATGCAGTTTGAAAGTCTTTTCTTACCTATATGGTGGTTTCTCTGTAACGGGGAACCTCTGAGGAATTTGAGCCTCACTGGGCAGCGTCTTCAGCCGGTATTCACTATTCATGTAGGAGATCACATTGTCTGGAAGATGCCTGTTTAGGTAGAAATATAACCCATGTCATCATCATAACCAGATAATATATACTGTAGTAACTGAAGCTTTTGTGCAGGAAAAATTTGAATTTTTCTGATGAAACTTCTGTGTCTCTCCAGGCTCCCCTGTGTTACTCCAGACCGCCCTGTCTCCATCCCCAGGTCCATCTGTGGTTCTCCAGGCTCTCTTTGTCTCCAGGCCTCCATGTCTCTCTATCTCCAGGCCCCAACCCCAGTGTGTGTCTCTTTGCCCCAGTGAACCTCTAAGCCCCATTTCCCCGACCCCAGTGTGCGTCTCTCAGCCCCAATGTACGTCTCTCTGCCTCAGTGCGTCTCTCAGCCCCATTTCCACCCCCAGCCCTGTGCAGTTAGCTCCAACCAGGGCCGCCATCAGGGGGGGACTGTCGGAACTGGAGTCTCCGGCATCTGCTGCTGCCCACGCACCCGCCTGCCACTACCCCCTGTAGTGAAAGGCCCGGAGGGAGGGTTCCGGACGCTCCTACCAGTATGCTGCAGGCCTGCAGCCGCCCGCGCGAGTGCCCACCACTATCCCCCCCGCTGCACAATACAGTGAATGAGTGACTCATTGTGAGTCACTTCTCAAACAGCCCCAGCTGCGCCGCCCTCCTGCATTGGCCGCTGTGCCCACTATCTTTCCCCCAATAAAGTTTTTTTTTTTACACTGAAGCAAGCGCGGCGTGACATCATGACGTCACGCCACGCCACTAAATGAAAGAAAGGAGCCGCAATGGGCGGGTAGTGTGAGGAGCCGGCGTCCGGAGCATAGAGACAGAAGGAAAGAAATAGGTAAGTTAAGTGTATGTGTGTGTCTTTGTCTGTGTGTCTGTGTCCTTTCTCCCAGACCCGGGCCAGGCCATTTTGATGGCAATGGATACACACAATGGATACAGTTGGTGGGACTGAGGGAGAAGGGGTGGGGGCCCTACCTTTTTTGTCAGTCCGGGGCCCCATCAATTCTGATGGCAGCCCTGGCTCCAAACTTCCTCCCCAGCCCCCTGAGCAGTCAGCTCCAATCCCCCCCTCAGCACTGTGCACAGCTCCAACAATCCCCCCTCAGCACTGTGCAGTGCTCCTCAGCACTGTGCACAGCTCTAACAATCTCCCCTCCCCCTCAGCACTGTGCACAGCTCCAACAATCCCCCCCTACCCCCTCAATACTGTGCACAGCTCCAATCCCCTTCTCCCCTCCTTAGCACTATACGGCTCCAATTCCCCTCCACCCCCCTCCCTGCAGTCGCCACCAGCACTTACCTGCTGCTCGTCTGTTTTGCTGCTTGTGTGAAGAGCTGCTGCTGGGCATGCGCAGCAGCTCCCCTGCAAACTGGGCTAATGGGTGGTCCTGTGCACCCCCAGCCCACCCCCCAGTTTCATATAGTAATTCTATATCAGAAAGTCAAAAGCTTATAAATTTCACTCTGCATCCCATACAATGTGTTAGGGCACTATCATACGGTATATCTTCCAACACTACGGAGGATGTAGTCCTGTTGTGCACGTACCATAGGCATCTGCCTGAAAATTGGGTATGGCCTCATGAATCAAAAGGCCAGGTATCCTGTTAGACACATTTTAGGGGTGTGGCTGCGCATCATGCCCCCGTTCTCGTCTCACTTGGAGCTTGCCCTGCGCTCCATCCCGCATCCTCTCCCAGCACAGTAAATGTGTGCATAATCCATTCACCACTGCACTGCCATGCAGACCAGCGGTGACAGAGTGTCTCCCCCAACCCCCCCTCCGCCTGCAGGACACTGCTGTCCGCAGGTGGGACAGCTGGACAGCGCCTGATAAGTGGGACTGTCCCACTGAAATCGCAATGGTTGGGGTCATGCAGATTAACACACGATGTACAGATACCTGTGCAACAGCCGTCACCACTTCCTCAGGCGTGGCATTTTGGCACAAGAGCACATACTGATAGAAGGGGTGATAGTGTATATTTATAGTTATCAGACTTTTGTGCTGAAAACCAGTTATGTGGATCTATGGAAATGTGCATGCCAGCAGAGCCGCCACATTGAGGAATAGGGACTCCAAATTAATACACATTTTTTCTTAAATAAAGTTAGCTACTATTATTGTTACTATCGGTACTTCTCTTGCAGACATAATAGCAATAATGATGATAATAATAACAATTCATTATATAGAGAGAGAGTGCCTTCTTCCAATAAGACTCAAAGCGCTTTGCATGTTTTTACAGAGCATGAGGCAGCCATCTTGTGCTTAGTTTATATTCTAAGATACCATTCACATCAGTCTCTGCCTCATTGGAGCTTACAGTCTAAATTCCCTACCTTACTCCCACAGACTAGTTTGCACTTTTGACAGAAGCCAATTAATCTACAAGTGTGTTTTTGGGATTCATGTGAGAAAACTGGAGTACCCGGAGTAAACAAATGCAAACACAGGGGGAACATTCATGTACCATACAGATAGGGCCTTGGAGAGAAACAAACCCAAGACCCCAGTGCTGTGAGCAGGGCCGGATTAAGGCTTGTGGGGGCCCCAGGGCAACTAAGTTGTGGGGGCCCCCTTCAAGCCACACAGAGCCCAGCCATACCCCCAGTATCAGTCCCCCCTCAACAGTAGTCCCCCCAGGAGTACCCCTAGTAGTAATCACATTCTATGCTGTGTCCCCCAGTAGTGGTCGCAGCAGTGTGCATTGCCCCCAGTAGTATCCCCAGCAGTGCCCCTAGTAGTACCCCCAGCAGTGTCCCTAGTAATAGTCCAATCCCCCCCAGCAGTGCCCCTAGTAGTACCCCCATAAGTCCCTAGTAGTAGTCCTTCCCCCCCTCAGCAGTGCCCCTAGTAGTAGTCGTCCTTCCCACCCCACAGCAGTGCCCCTAATAGTACTCCCCCCCACACAGCAGTGCCCCTAGTAGTATTTCCCCCCCTCCCACAGCAGTGCCCCTAGTAGTACTTCCCCCCCACAGCAGTGCCCCTAGTAGTACACCCCCCCAGCAGTGGCCCTAGTAGTACTTCCCCCCCCCCACAGCAGTGCCCCTAGTAGTACTCCCCCCCCCCCACACAGCAGTGCCCCTAGTAGTAGTCCAAATGCAGCAGTGCCCTTAGGAGTAGTTGTCCCCACCCCCAGACACACACACTGAAAAAAAAAAATCTCCACTTACCTTAAGCCCCGCTCCAGCATCTGCTCTTCCGTCCGGCGTCCTCCCAGGCCGGCCCGCTCTGCATGATGGGAGAGACGTCATCGTCTCCCATCAGCCACTGCGGGAGCCCGAAGACGGAGGCTGCGGCAGTGGGCCGCAGCGCAGCAGCCGATGAGAGTCTGTGTGACTCTCATCGGCTACTAAAACAAACACAGCTGCCGGCGCCGGCGGCTGTGTGTTTGTGCTGTGTAGTGCGGATGGCACTTATGTGCCGTCCACACTGCAGCCCTGCCCCAAGCTGATGCAGCAGCACTGACTGTGCTGCTGCATGCAGTAGTGTGGGGGCCCTCTGTGTGTGGGGGCCCAGGGACGACCGCCCCTGTCGCCCCTCCCTTAATCCGGCCCTGGCTGTGAGACTACAATGCTAACCACTGCGTAATGATGTTACACTGGTAAATATTGACCTGGTAGCTAGGGGCAGATTGCAAAATAAAATACATTTCTCATTGAAGTTCCCCGTTACTAAAATCCCATGAAAAGTATAAATTAAATGAACACACTATACCCACTGATTAACTTGGGGGTAATTAGCTCGGTAGATTAGGGTCAGTGGTGCTGTGATTAGGTGAACAATTAGAGTCCACACATTGTGTTCTAGTAAAAATAAATGAAAATGGTGCTTTGCTTCAAGCATGGAAACCAGTAAACAGAAAATAATAAACAACCTAGCCCTCTCTTAGGACACTAGCTCACTCCTTGAACCCTCTCTATAGAAGCAGGTAATCTGCATGAAAGTCTCTCACAGTCTCTGAGATTGGTGGTCCTTCCTTAGCTTGTTGGCTGCCGTCTCTCACAAGGGCAAACTGCCTCCTTGCAGGTATGATCCTGACCACCTGGTCTGTTTCACTCACACTGCAGCCCCACCTGGACTGTCTGACTGTGACTCTGGTCATCTGGCAGCCATTAGGCATGTTCCCACAATGCTTTTCTACTCTGTGTGGAACACCTTTTATGCAGTATGTATGTTTGTTCCCAAGTGACAGGTGCTGCTCTCCTGTGATACATAAGTTATCTAGATAGTAACTCTCCGTTAAAGCAAAGTTTGCCAACATTTCATATGCAAGCTGCTTATTTCATTAGTCATTGGATGATAAAAGCACATTTCAATTTTCTCTTAATCCCTTTACATTCAGAGCAGTAATTCAGGTTATTGTTTGAATGGAAAGCTTCTGGAAGTTTCTGACAAGCAATGTGCTGCATTGAAGCCGCAGCAAAGTAATTTGAACTTGAAAATGACGGCATCTTCTAGGATGTAAGATTTAGCATCTTCTGATGGGAGGAGCCCGGACTACTGCTGATTGCAGGCTGGACACATGAATGCGCCTAGTCATGCACCCATATTTTAAAATTTTATTTAATTTTTGCACAACAATTATTAATAGAGACATGTATTCATAGGGCACCTCAAAGTTTTCCAGCACCATACAGAGGAATGACACAAACAGACTAAACATAGTAACAAACTTACATGTCACCAGCATGCATATACGTAATGCATGTGTAAATATAATTTCATGCAAATACATATCAACTTTGATGGAGTGTTTGAAGTAATGATGGTTTTGTCAGATAGATTGACGGAGAATATATCATAGATTGGAGAAAAGCAAGAGGTGGTAATCAGTGGGCATGGGAAGTGGTGGTCACCATATGACTGGAGAGGTCGGGACAGAATTTGGAGGGAGAATAGTTTGGAGATGGGAGAGTAGAGGGTAAGAGCATTGTAGGTGAGGTTCAGGAGTACAGTTTGAACTATGCACTGAATACAAAGCAAGTTAAGGGATTGGCAGAGGGATGAGGCAGAAGTAGAGTGGTATCAAAGAAAGATCCACCTAGCAGCAGCATTAAGGAGAATTTGAAGAAGAGTTGGTTCAAAAAGTAGACCGTAGAGAGAAGAAGACTGCAATAGTCAGGAAGAGAGATGATAAAGGAGGTATAGTCAATGGTAAGGGTTAGGTAGAGAAGGATGGAAAACAATAAGTTCAGTCTTAGGCATATTCATATAAAGGGGTATGCTGCAGGTGCCATCAACAGTTGGTAGTCAGGAGCTGCTATGATATGGAGGCAACCAACCTGCCAATAGTAACAAATAGCTGTGAGGGGAATATCATAGCTCAACAACTTAGTTGTGTGCAGGTAATAGGTACCAAGTTGTAAAAGATAACTTGTGTGATCAAGGTAAAAAGATTGATGTAGAGCTGCATGAACAATATGGTGATGACCAGGTTCAAGGTGGAGCATGTGATGTAGGCAATGGGGAGAGAGATTAATGTTATGTACGCAGTATACAGAGTGAGGCTGGACAAATGTTGTGGTAGGTAGTGATAGGCTGAAGAGAAAAAACAAAGGAACAAATATGCACATACTGTAGTAAATACTACAATTCAGGTGACTTCAATGATGGTGTGCAGATGGGCAGAAATGAGGGGAGAATGAGGCGGAGGGGACAGATTAAAGTACATAATGAGGGGATTTTACAAGATTATTAATACGAGATCAGAGGGAGATTTAGGACACTGCCTGGTTAGCAGGGGGGCAGAAATAACTATTTTTCCAACAAAGGAAATTATTTCACACATTCTCAGAAATATTTGAGACCTAGAATTGTCCTACACTCCCAAATTGCACCTTACAGGTACATTTCAACGAAATTGAAAAGTTTCCGCACATGAAGTATGTGGTTCTAAAATGCTGCGAACTAGGGAAGCCAATCCCGTCCCATTTCTGTAATCCCGGGATTCGGGATTGAAAAAAATCTAAATTCCAGGGTGTCCAGGGCTGAATTGTACAAAGAAACTATTATTCTGTAGTCCCCAAAGTGTATAAAGTTGGTACTTTATTGTACTTTGTTGTGCCTTATTCCCAATGAGATATCTTTTTATTTATTTTTGGTCCTTGTAAAATTAATTTGAAGGTTTTAGATTACACACCTTTTACAACCACATATGGGCAGCTTCAAAAGGGAGATGATAAATGTCTCTGACAGGTGGAGACTGAGGTTAAGGGACATGCTTGTAATCAATAGTCAAATGAATAGAGAATTGTACAGTATTTGTATACACTGTACTCACATGAAGCCATAGCCTTATGTGGCCCATACTGTACATCTGCGAGTGATCGCCACGATTCCCCGATCCAGACCCAAAAATGGTTGGGATCAGCGAGTCTGAGATTTTTTATTATATTTTGAATTTCCCCAATGCGCCAATGGATCACCGATCACTGACAGCGTGGATCTGTGGATCTGGTTGCATCGGCAGAATGCAGAATCAGGGCAGAGCAGACACAGCCTCAGATTGATTACTCCCACGAGGCTGCTACTGATATTCTCCAAAAGGCAGAGGAGCATGTGATGGGCTCCTCCAATCAGAGCTTAGCACATGCTCCTCTGACCCCTCTGCAGAGTCTCATGGGTTTTACCTAGAAGTGCAAACTGCAGTGTGCCCCGATCCTCTGTGTGTAGCTGGTGGGCTACATTAACCCATGAAACATCAGCAGCCTGGCCATTGCATGCTGTGGTGGTCAGTAGGCGGGTCCCTATTAATAACCCCAAAATTCAGGATTGCTGCATCCAATCCTGGGATTACAAACCTGGACTTTTTGAGGCTAAATTCTGCGATCCCGCGGATTGGCATCGCAGCATTGGCTTCCCTACTGCGAACGCACAAATGTAGGAGCAGTTTGGTTTTCTGGTAGAGGTCTCCATAACAGGAATGTATTAAAGTGCGCTTATACGGTATATAGAAGGTGGACAAAATGGAGCATTTGTGCACAAAAGGTATGCATTCCCTTATGCTTTGCACTTTTGTAAGTGAGTTTTTTTTGTCTCTCATGTGAATTTAGTATTTACCACTAAGAAGATTTTTGTAATTCTGGGATAACCGTCTCCTCTACAGCAAAACAGACTGATTTTGGTTTGAAATTAATTGTAGTCTGTTTCCCCTTTTACACCGACCTAAAAATCCCGGGTTGATGCACATCAACCTGGGATTTTTGTCGGTGTAAATGGATCCACTCGGGTCCAGGGACCCGGGGATCCAACTCGGGTAATTTGCAGGGTTGGTCACGGGTCATTCCCGTGCCGCCCTGCAGTGTAAATGTTGCAATCCGGGTCACGATGACCTGGATCGTGCCGCATGCCGCCCGATTGGCCGGCTTTGGTGGCGCTTGGAGATGACATCATCTCCAAGCATCCACTGCAACACCGGAAGAGCTGGGTCACTGCAGACCCGGCTCCGTTGTGAACGAACTCGGGAATATCCTCGGTCAGTGCCGCAGTCTGAAAGGGGTATATAAAAGGAAAAATGTTGCCAAATTTACATGATATTGTTAAAATAATGTCATTTTATCTGTATACTACCTTCCCATCCAGGTGTGATTTTTGATTGGGAATGAACCCAGTGTCATCTTAAATAATTATCTGCCTTTTAATGGTATTTTGAGCATTTTTGGAAATTGATGCTGGGCTGTCAACCTTCCCTGCAAAGTATTATCTTTCATGTATGCAATAAAAGTCACTTAATAATCACCATATTAACCAGGTTGTGTGTCTGTGCCTAATGCAGCATGCTGAGTGAAGACGGATGGAGGTCTTGTTCACTGCATTAAAACACATGTCCACCTCTGATTCATTGCTTGAATTGAATGAAGACCATTAGTGGCACCTCCACCCCTTTGCACTCTGCATATAGTGATGCTCATTTCATTAAAAAAAATGCAAATTTTTGCTTATGTGTACTTCAAAAGGGGAATGTAGTTATGTGACCGGTGGCACGACAACCCCGATGGCAGAATGCCGGCTAGGGATTCATGATAGGTGTCGAAATACCGACACCTATCATAATCCCAAGGCCAGAATCCAGGACGACGCTTGCCTGAACGAGGTAAGTCCGGGGCGCCCATCCTGTTATCTGCGGGGGGGAGGGTTAGGTTTAGGGTAGTTAACGGGGTTATCGTTAGCTTTTGGGGGGGAGGTTAGGCACCCCCAGGGAGAGATTAGGGTTAGGTATCCCCACGGGAGGGTTAGGTTTAGGGAGCGGTAAGGGGGGGTTAGGGTTAGGCACCCCCGGGGGGAAGTTAGGGTTAGGCACCACTAAGGGAGGGTTAGGGGGGGACAGGGGAGGTTAGGATACCTACCTGCCTCTGTCGGGGTATTCATCCTATCGGGCAGCCGCTGTCGGGATTTGAACCATTCCGGCATTTCAATCCCATTCCCTTCAAAAGTGCTCACTGACATTACTGGTCTGAAAAGTTTTACATGCGTGGACATCCTAACACGCCGCAAAAAAGGCAGTAATTCTGCAAGAATTGTTTTTAGATGTTGTAGAAGGGGACAGTACTGTCATGGCTTTTATTTATATAATTTAGGCATTTTTCTATGCACATTGGAATATTTGTCTTAAGGCGCACATCCACTTGTCGACTAGGGAAAGACAGTACGATTACGACATCATAATCGTACCGTCGTTCCCTATCCCCTGCAGTGCCTACACTGAACGATTAGTCGCTCAGTGTAGGCACCCTCCAGCATATCTGAACATGGTCAATCTGACATTATCAGCAGATTGACCGGCATGTTCAGCCGATGATTGATGTTGGAAATGACTATCAGGAGCGCGCATCGCTGTTTCCGACATTATTGTGCACGATTAATGGACGACTGAACGATAACGATGTCGTTATCATTCAGTCGTCCATTAATATCAGCTAGTGGATGTGCGCCTTTCTATCTTAAATCACTGACAAAGATCAGTAAACTGCATCTTGTTTTGTTTTTGTTAAGCTCTTTTACTGTGTACATATGTTGTCTGATTTAGAATTACTGTAGGTATGCAAGTTGCCTAGGAGCACAATTTGCATAATTTCCTTGCTACCTAAAACACTGTACCGACCACTTTGAAAGACATCATCCTCACATGTCACAGATCACCTAGGCCAGCAATTTGACAGCTCAATCTCTGGTATGATTGGAGAACAGTGTACAACATTTACTTCAATGACAAATCAATTCCAGCCTGTGTTACCCTTCCCTGAAGCTGTAAATCAGTGTTTATTACCCATTTGTCACTTTCACATATGAAGCCTGAAGCATTAAAATAAGTGGGGGGTTTTCTGTATTATTCACCTGTAAGCACAATCTGTACTGCTGTATTGCAAATTCAATTTATTCTTTCTACTTCAGGGTCCATAGGGTATCCACAGGATACCTTGGGGTATAGGTGTGACGTCAGTCGCAGGGCACCAAAGAGTTAAGCTTTCAGCCTCCCAGGATGCACTAGGTCCCCCTCCTATACCCCGCCCCCGGGCCAAGGCACCTCAGTTTAGTTTGGTGCCCGGCCGGCGTCGGGTGCACCTGTCGGAGTGGGGGCTAGAAGAGCCCCTGAAGCTTTCTTCAGTGCAGCTGTGGCTGCACATCTGGATGTACAGCATGGACAGTCAGTCCTGACGTCCATGCTGTCTTCCCTACACCCCCGCCGGTACCAGAACGCCGGTACCGATCCGGGGATGCTGGTGAGCATCTGGGGTCACAGCTAGCGGTGACCCCAGATGTTCCGGACCATGGCCGGATCCAAGGGGGACAAAGGTAAGCAGCGGGGTCCCGCGGTGGGTCCCCGCTGGTCACTTGGTCCTAAGTCCCCAGGCAGGGGGCTCCCTGGGGACTGGCTGCAGCGTGGAGCCAGGTACTGAACCTGCACTTTCCACTACCCCCTGGGACAGCGGACCGCAGCAGAGCGGTAGCGCTGCGGCGTCCCAGGGGTTAAATGCATGCCAGGGGAGCGCGCCTTCCCTGTCTCACAGCCGGCGCCTCCCCCGCTGCACACAGCCCTCTCTGCACTGTGCTGACTGGCCCTGTGTCAGCGCTCCTCCCCCAGGCCAGCTTCTCTCTGCTCCTCGGCGGCCATCTTCTCTGCAACGCATGGTGAACGCTGCTGGAAGTCTGGAAGGAAGCATCGTGGTCTGGGTCCCCCCGCATACCTCTCCTCCGCTGTGGCTCAGGTCTGTGTATGCAGCGCTGTGTCCTACCAGGCCCTGTGTCTGTGTAGTTGAGTGATCAGCGCTGTTAGTGCAGGAATTGTTATTTCTCTGCATTGTATGTGACTGTGCTAGCGCTGCCTGTAACTTTTCTTCTCTAAACTGTCAGCTTTATTACAGTCCCTGTTCTTTCTGCTAAAGCCCTTGCGGTGCGGTGCTGCAGGGTGGTCTCTCGCCTATTTAATACTTAATTGGTGAGAGAGGTCACATACGTGGTGCCATCATGTCTGAAAGTGATTTTCCCCTCCGGCTACAGTGTACCACGTGCAAAGTACCGTTAGCGGAGGGGGAGGGTAGCGCGGAGGGCCTTTGCCGGCAGTGTTTGTCCATGGCGCGGCCTATTACGGTTACAGCACCGGTACAGGAGCCGCCCTGGGCTTGTTTCGCTGAGGCGTTAACAGCTTTAGTGGGCCAGTTAGCTCCGCAGCCCGCGTTTACTCCGATGGGTTTGTCCCAGCAGTCTGTGGTGTCGTCACCCATGCAGGGGTTCCCACGACAATTGGTGGTACCCCACAGTCTCCCTATTTCCCCGCTCCCGGGTTCTCAGGAGCCAGCGTGGGTTAACTCCCTGACGAGTTCTGTACAGCACTTATCGGATGTGTTGCAAGGGGAGTCTGTGATGCGGCCTCATAAAAGGCCGGTGGCGTCTCTGTCCGCTCCTTATGAGGATGATGAAGGGACGTCTGATGATGGGGAGATTCTGGATCCTTACGATCAGGAACCTCTCCATACTAAGGACGCTGATGCTAAGTCCAAAGTATATATTCCTGGACTTATTCGGGCGGTCCGCACAGCCTTGGTGATTGAGGATGAAGTTCTCCCAGTGGCTAAATCTAAGTATGCCTTTTTCAAAGATGTGAAGGGCGATGCCACAGTCTTTCCTCTTTCGGGTCAGTTGGTGGACCATTTAGAGGAGGCGTGGAAACAACCTGGCAAAAGATACCAGCCGCAGAGACGCCTGGCGGTGGCTTATCCGTTCGCGGATAATTATTTTGCTAAGTGGGAATCCCCTCCACAGGTGGATTCTCACGTGACCCGTCTTGTCCGTAGTGCCACATTGCCGATGCCATCCATGTCCTCCCTTAAGGATGCTACGGACCGCAAGGTAGAAATCTGCCTGAAGTCCGCTTATTCCCTTGCAGGGGGGGCAGCACGGCCGGCTATGGCCATTTGCTGGGTTGCCAGAGTGATGGAGCGCTGGGCGGATTCATTAGAGGCTTCTTTTGAATCCGACTGTCCGGCCGAACAGGCGGAGTTGATTGGCAATCTCCGTGATTCGGCCACCTACATCAACGAGGCGGCTCTAGACATTAGTACTCTGGTGTCTAGAATTTCTTCAGCAGCGGTAGCTGCTCGTCGCACCTTGTGGCTGCGATCCTGGAAGGCGGACGCAGATCCCAAGAAAGGTCTGGAAGCGTTGCCGTTTACCGGAGAAGTTCTCTTCGGTCCGGATCTGGATAAGATTGTGGCCACGCTGGCGGCAGCCAATCTGCTTGTCTTCCGTCGGCCGCTGCTCCTTCTGGTTCTGGACCATCGTCCTTTCGGTCATCTAGGGCCCAGGGCAGGCCCAAACCACAGTCGTTTCCTCGACAGGCTGGCCCTAAGAAATCGGTCAAGCCCCGGAAACAGGCATGGAGTACCAGACGTCCGGTCCCCAAGCCAGATGACAAGCCTGCGGCCTGACGGTCCGGGTCTCCCCTTGGGGGATCCCAGGGTGGGAGGCTGCCTGCTGCAGTTCTCCCGGTGTTGGTTGTTCACTACGACAGACACTTGGGTTCTGGAGGTGGTCTCCCACGGGTACGCCCTCTCCTTCCGGCACAGACCCCCGGCTCGATTCTTCACCACGGGTCTACCATCAGACCGGAACAAGGCTATGGAGCTGCGGAAGGTATTGCACACTATGCTCCAGGCTGGAGTTATAGTGTCTGTTCCATTCTCCCAGAGGGGCCAGGGTTTCTATTTAAATCTATTTTTGGTACAGAAACCCAATGGGTCATATCGTCCGATTCTCAACCTCAAAGCACTCAACAAGTCTTTGCGGGTCCCGAAGTTTCGGATGGAGACCCTACGGTCCATCATTCTGGCGCTGGAACCTGGGGACTACATGGTGTCATTGGACATACAGGACGCTTACCTGCATGTCCCTATTCTTTTGCGCCATCAAGAGTTCCTTCGGTTTGCAATCCGCAGCGACCACTTCCAGTTTCGGGCGTTACCTTTTGGCCTGGCGACAGCACCACGTGTTTTCACCAAGGTGATGGCGGTCATGGCGGCTTCTCTGCGGCTGCAAGGAGTCCGCATGTTGCCGTACTTGGACGACCTGTTATTGGTGGCAGGATCTCCAGAGCTCCTGTTACACCACTTGGACCTGACCATTGCACTGCTGCAACGGCATGGCTGGCTAATCAACTGGCAGAAGTCCACTCTAATCCCGTCTCGGAGGATTCTGCATCTTGGAGCCTTATTGGACTCGGGACAGCAAAGGATCTTCGTGACGGAGGACAAGATCTCTGCTTTACAGTCAAGGGTGCGCAGTTGTCTGCACAGCCGCCGGGTGTCCTTACACTCGGCGATGAGGTTACTGGGCTCCATGGTGTCGGTGTTCGACATGGTGGAATACGCCCAGTTTCACTCCAGACCTCTGCAGCACCTGATCCTGTCCAAGTGGAATGGGCTGCCTCAGTCTCTGAAGTTCCAGACGATTGTGCTCACCCCGGAGGTTCGCCTGTCCCTTGCGTGGTGGTTAAAGACGACCCACCTCAACAAGGGATGTCCGTTCTGGGTTCCAAATTGGGTCCTGTTGACAACGGACGCCAGTCTTCAGGGCTGGGGAGCAGTTTCGGGTCCACACTTGTTCCAGGGCAGGTGGACGCCGACAGAAGCGGAGTTTCCAATAAATATCTTGGAACTCCGTGCGGTCTTCAATGCTCTCCTGCAGGCACAGCGGTTTCTCCAGGGTCACCCGGTGCAGGTCCAGTCGGACAATGCTACCACAGTGGCCTACATAAACAGGCAAGGAGGAACTCGCAGTCGGGCGGCTCTCGTAGAGGTCTCTCGGATCCTGGTTTGGGCGGAGCGCAATCTTCCGGCCATATCAGCGGTCTTCATCCCGGGAGTGCTAAATTGGGAGGCGGACTTTCTAAGTCGCCAGGACGTTCATAGAGGGGAATGGTCCCTGCACCCGGACGTTTTTCAACTACTGGTGGACAGGTGGGGTCTTCCAGAAATCGACCTCATGGCGTCCCGGCACAACAACAAGTTGCCGGTGTACGGGTCTCGCACAAGAGACGAAGGGGCGTCTCTGGTGGATGCTCTGTCCGTCCGGTGGACGTTCAGGTTCGCATACCTGTTCCCTCCGGTCTCCCTTCTTCCATGGGTAATCCGGAAATTCAAACAGGAAGGAGGGACGCTCCTGTTGATAGCTCCCGCGTGGCCCAGACGGCACTGGTTCTCAGACCTTCAGGGTCTGTCCGTGGACAGTCCTCTGCGGTTGCCGCTACGACCGGACCTTCTGTCTCAGGGTCCTTGTCTTCACCCGGACCTGACTCGGCTGTCTTTGACGGCGTGGCTGTTGAGACGGCCATGCTGAGGTCCCGGGGGTTTTCCTGCTCTGTGGTGCGTACCATGTTACGAGCTCGGAAACCGTCTTCCGCGAGGATATACCATCGCGTGTGGCATACGTTCTTCCAGTGGTGTCGACCGAGAGGTTATGCACCGCGGGAGTTTCGTCTGTCTCGGATTATCGCCTTCCTGCAAGCGGGACTAGATCATGGGCTTCGCCTTGCTTCTTTGAAGGTACAGGTTTCGGCCCTATCTGTCTGGTTTCACCGTAGGATTGCTACAATCCCGGATGTGCGCACCTTTATGCAAGGTGTTCTCCGTATTCAGCCGCCCTTTGTTCCACCTGTGGCGCCTTGGGATTTGGCTGTGGTCCTGAGGGCTCTCCAAGGACCGCCGTTTGAACCACTGGGCTCAGTGGATATTAAATGGCTAACAGCTAAGACTGTTTTCCTTCTGGCCATTGCTTCGGCCAGACGTGTTTCTGAGTTAGGGGCTCTTTCTTGTAGACCCCCTTTCTTGGTTTTTCATGGGAACAGGGCAGTGCTCCGCACTCGGCCCGAGTTTCTTCCCAAAGTTGTTTCCCAGTTTCATGTTAACGAGGAAAAGTTGTTCCGGCCTTTAACTCACCGTGTCTTTCCGTGGGTGAGGCCTCTTTGGATGTTGTGCGGGCCTTAAGGACTTATGTTGACCGCACTTCTTCGTTTAGGAAGTCGGACGCTTTGTTTGTCCTCTATGGCTTCCGTAAAAAGGGTTGGCCTGCTTCAAAGCAAACTTTGGCAGCCTGGATCCGTATGGCTATTTCTGAAGCTTATCTTCATGAAGGCCTACCGGTCCCTCCTTCTCTGAAGGCTCATTCCACTAGGTCTGTGGGTCCTTCGTTGGCAGCTCGACGTGGTGCCTCGGCAGTTCAGATCTGCAAGGCTGCTACGTGGTCTTCTGTCCATACCTTAGTGAGGTATTACAGGTTTGACACCTTCGCCTCTCAGGATGCTTCCTTCGGGCGGCGGATTCTCCTTTCTGCACAGGAGCGTCCCCACCCTTAAAGGATACTGCTTTGGGACATCCCCAAGGTATCCTGTGGATACCCTATGGACCCTGAAGTAGAAAATACGAGATATGGTAAGAACTTACCCTTGTTATCTCTATTTCTACGAAGTCCATAGGGTTCCACAGGACTCCCGCCCTGTCGCACCTGTGCTGCAGATGGGCTTTGCTCTGGTCACCGGTTTTCCGTCTCCCTATGGTGAGAATGTGATTCTTGTATGTGTCCAGATCTTTGTTCTCTCTCTTCCTTCTCCTCCTCCGGCCTATGGCTTGGTAACTAACTGAGGTGCCTTGGCCCGGGGGCGGGGTATAGGAGGGGGACCTAGTGCATCCTGGGAGGCTGAAA
This sequence comes from Taudactylus pleione, assembly GCA_031769625.1. NCBI lineage: Eukaryota > Metazoa > Chordata > Amphibia > Anura > Myobatrachidae > Taudactylus > Taudactylus pleione. The sequence goes on from JAUIMM010000519.1 coordinate 10,855,495, forward strand.
GCTTAACTCTTTGGTGCCCTGCGACTGACGTCACACCTATACCCCAAGGTATCCTGTGGAACCCTATGGACTTCGTAGAAATAGAGATAACAAGGGTAAGTTCTTACCATATCTCATATTTTTATTGCATCATCTTAAATGTCATACATTCTTATAGAATGTATATATAGTATACACCTGTGAGCTCTCTGCTTTTAGTTGTTTTTGTTAATTTAATTTTGAATAAGAAAAAAAGTAGCAAAAATATAAAAATGTACAAATTATATTACAGAAAGTAACTGTAGAAATAAAAGGTTGGGGCACAGGGGGAGGGAATGAATGGCACAGGACAGCATACTGTAGGAGCTTGAAGCACCAGGAAGCTAGAGGGTTGCCGGAAATAACCTGATCACTCACTTCGGGTGGTTGGTCCCAGTTCTGCTACTCTTGTCACATGACTATCTGTCCAGGTTTAGTCTTTTGAGTGGATCCAGGCTCATTATTTTGCCCTAAGACCTTTATGTAGGTGGCTTATATAGCGTTTCTGCTTCATGGGTGCTCAGCTTGCACCTGTGCAGTTCAAGCTACTGTCTGTATCAGCTTTGACCCTGGCTTGCTCTCACCATTCTAGGTTTGATATACTCTCTCTAAATCCAGCTTGCTCTCACCATTCTTGTAATGATATAAGGGCTTTAGACCCAGCTGCTCTCACCATTGATATACTGATTCTGATCCCGGCTTGCTCTCACCATTTTTGGAACCTCTGAAACCGCCACTGCTCTCAATATTCTTGGACTGCTATACTGGGCCTGACCCTGGCTTGCTCTCAACATTCACAGACTGCTATACTTGCTCTGACCCGGCTTGCTCTCAATATTCTCAGACTGATTTACTGGCTCTGGCCCCAGCTGCTCCCGGACTGATATCACGTTGGCTTTGATCCCGGCTTGCTCTTATCATTCTACTGACGGATTCACTGGTAAAGCACTGGTTTGTTTACCTTTATTCTACAAACTGATATACTCTGTTCTGGGCTATAAACACTCAGCTTACATTTATATCAAAACAATATCTGTAACTCCAAATAGCTACTGTATATAGGGCTAAGATCATTGGCTTCCACACCAGTGCTTCATCGAGACACATTCCCCGTCAATTTGGATTATTTACCTTATCCAGCTTCTGCATCATAACTTGAATTCATCATCTTGTATTTACAGGTCAGTTCTGTGACTTACTCCCAGTACTATATTACTAGTATTACACTGACTGTGTAATAGTAGTCTCCAGTATCATTCATCAGTTCCTACTGATAAGGCTTTACAACTGAAGGTTAAGTCATGGGGCAATGTGCCTGGAACACCAGTTCAGACATTACTTTTCATTTCTTTCTACAGGATAGGCATTATTCAGTTTACCACAAATTTATTTTATTTTATTGTCTGACATGTTATATTTTGCTTGCATTATATTCAGAGTATTGTTTCAGTATTGTTGCCAAGATGGAACCTTCTAATATAAAAAAAAGTTTTAAAAATGAGATGGTGATACTTTTAGAGGCTTGATTGTTTTTCGTGGGTTTTGATATGTGACCTAATAATGGAGGGAGGGGGGTGTTTTATTTTTTTGGAGCGTGACTCCATTTTGATTCAAGTGATCTCATCTTTTGTCAGATCTGTTACATACAGTCAGGTGCATAAATATTGGGACATTGACAGAATTTTCATATTTTGGCCTCTATTCACCACCACAATGGCTTTGAAATTAAACAAGCAAGATGTGCTTTAACTGCAGACTTTCAGATTTAATTTGAGGGTAATTACATCCAAATCAGGTGAACGTTGTAGGAATTACAATGGTTTCTATATGTGCCTCCCACTTTTTAAGGGGCCAAAAGTAATGGGACAAACTAAACAATCCTAAATCTAACTTTCACTTTTTAATACTTTGTTGCAAATCCTTTGTAGGCAATTACATCCTGAAGTCTAGAATGCATAGGCATCACCAGACGCTGGGTTTCATCCCTGGTGATGCTCTGCCAGGCATCTACTGCAAATGTCTTCAGTTCCTGCTTGTTCTTGGGGCATTTTCCCTTCAGTTTTGTCTTCATCAAGTGAAATGCATGCTCAATCGGATTCAGGTCAGGGGATTGACTTGGCCATTGCATAAATTCCACTTTTTAGCCTTAAAAACTCTTTAGTTGCTTTTGCAGTATGCTTCAGGTCACTGTCCATCTGCACTGTGAAGCGCCGTCCAATGAGTTCTGAAGCATTTGACTGAATATGAGCATATAATATTGCCCGAAACACTTCAGAATTCATTCTGCTGCTTTTGTCAGCAGTCACATCATCAATAAATACAAGGGAACCAGTTCCATTGGCAGCCATACATGTCCACGCCATGACACTACCACCACCATGCTTCACTGATGAGGTGGTATGTTTTGGATAATGAGCAGTTCCTTTCCTTCTCCATACTCTTCTCTTCCCATCACTCTGGTACAAGTTGATCTTTGTCTCATCTGTCCATAGGATGTTGCTCCAGAACTGTAATGGCTTATTTAGATGTTGTTTGGCAAACTCTAATCTGGTCTTCCTGTTTTTGTGGCTCACCAATGGTTTCCATCTTCTAGTGAACCCTCTATATTCACTCTTGTGAAGTCTTCTCTTTATTGTTGACTTTGACACATATACACCTACCTCCTGGAGAGTGTTCTTGATTTGGCCAACTGTTGTGAAGGGGTTTTTCTTCACCAGGGAAATAATTATTCTGTCATCTACCACAGTTGTTTTCCGTGGTCTTCCGGGTCTTTTGGTGTTGCTGAGCTCTCCGGTGCATTCTTTCTTTTTGAGAATGTTCCAAACAGTTGATTTGACCACACCTAATGTTTTCGCTATCTCTCTGATGGGTTTGTTTTGATTTTTCAGCCTAATGATGGCTTGCTTCACTGATAGTGACAGCTCTTTGGATCTCATATTGAGAGTCGACAGCAACTGATTCCAAATGCAAATGTCACACCTAGAATCAACTCCAGACCTTTTACCTGATTAATTGATAATGAAATAACGAAGGAATAACCCACACCTGTCCATGAAATAGCTTTTGAGTTGAAAGTCCCATTACTTTTGGCCCCTTAAAAAGTGGGAGGCACATATAGAAACCGTTGTAATTCCTACACCGTTCACCTGATTTGGATGTAATTACCCTCAAATTAAATCTGAAAGTCTGCAGTTAAAGCACATCTTGTTTGTTTAATTTCAAAGCCATTGTGGTGGTGAATAGAGGCCAAAATATGAAAATTCTGTCAATGTCCCAATATTTATGCACCTGACTGTATCTATGAATCACTAGATCTTGACCAACACATTGGGAGGAAAGTAATGAACTGTGCATTTCTTGCTCATTAAAACTTGCAGCAAGATGCAGTGAGTTTCCAGGGAAAGTTACCAATATTTTTCTCCTGCGACGTCCATCATATACCCGCAAGCCTAACATCGGATGTTTTCTGATAGAAACCATTGTATATATTGTGAGAAAAAAAGTTGCACGAGTCTGGCCTCATTAGCCCTGTATAAGACATGTGTGTGCGTGTTTAACTTTGATAGGTTTGGGAAGGAGAAATGCAGAGCCATAATTAAACATTTTGGTGCCTTGGGTCAGAAAGAGCAGCAAATACCCCCCCCCCCATTTTTTAAATAGAGACGTTAGTCACGTACATTAAAGTATGTGATCTCATGAGTAAGGGGTGTGGCCTCATGGCACTTCACCATTTTAATCACTCTGGAGGCAAGCCAAGCACTCCAGGAGATGCTTGGCTACCCCAAGGCTCTCTGCCGCACTTTAATTATTTTTTCCATCACAACTGCTGGGCAACTGTTCCCAGGGGGGAAGAGGTACAGTTTGCCCGGGCCCAAGCTTCCAGAGGGGCCCGGCGCCGCCCCCCCTCACTTCCTCCTGTCTCCCTCCCTCCCCAGCACACAGTGTGTGCTGGGATGCAGTGGGAGATTGCTTGCGGCTGCTAAGTAGCAGCCACAGCAATCTCCTATGCCTGAAGGGGGGAGCGATCACACTGATCGCGCCCCCCTCTGGCTTTGCGCCGGGCTGAGGGGCTCACAGCGCCCCCTCCCCGGCGCACAGCGCCGCGCTGCAAAACAATGTTTTTTTGTGTTTTTTTTAAGGGGGCGTGGCCACACCTCCCGCGATTAGGCCATGCCTCCCTCTTTACCGGGGCCTGCGTGTCTCTCTACGCCCCTGACTGTTCCACCTATCTGGTATCCTTTCTATAAAGAAGTTCTTCCGCATGTTATCTTTAGTACTCCCTCCTTACAATTTATTTCTAGAAATCTGATCATTATCCAGCAATGGAAAAGACTTTCTATTGCCGATTATTGGAGCAGTAGAATATCTTCTATCACCGCAATTTACCCTACTGGCTGACAGCAGTAAGAAGACACTTTTCTAGTCCTGGTCCCCTCTACGCATGGGTGATCGGCTATAAGCATCCTTTCCACCCCAGCCTCCTTGTCTTGTACTAAAGATGAGCGGTTTGGTTTTGCTGAAAACCGAACACATCCAAACTTTGGGATTCTGAATCACACTGCATCACCAAGTCCTGACTCGGGTCTTCTCGCCAAGTTCGGAACATGGATGTATAAACTGAATCAGACCCTCTGTGTCATTTTCATAGACTCCTAGGGGTCTATTTACTAAGCAGTGTTAGAAGAGAAGAGTGAAAAATGATAAGGTGCCAGCCAATCAGCTACTAACTGCCATCTCACAGGCTGTGTTTTGAAAATGACAGTTGGGAGCTGATTGGCTGGCACCTTATCACTTTTCACTCTTCACTTTTCACTTCTCCTAACACTGCTTAGTAAATATACCCCATAGACTCATAAGTTCACAGTTAGGGGTATATTTACTAAAGTGCGGGTTTTCAGAAGTGGAGATGTTGCACATAGCAACCAATCAGATTCTAGCTACTATATTCTTGAAGGTGCTAGATAAATGTTAAGTAGAATCTGATTGGTTGCTTTAGGCAACATCACTACTTCTAAAAACCCGCACTTTAGTTAATATACCCCTTAAGCTGGCCACACACATGGCGATCTGCACACGATCAGCCGATATGTACGATTTGTGTACGATTTCCCTTGAAACTCTCCCCGGCTGCTCTGCACACGATCTCCACATGATCTGCACACAATTTGGTGTCCAACCTTCAAACGATCTCTCCTGCAGTCAGACTTTCACAGTGCATCACCTCCTAGATTGTCAGATCTGCCCTACTGCAAGGCAGATCTGACGATGCGATGTGCGACCAGCTGGGACGCGCATCGCATCGTGATCGTGAGTGGGGACTCACGATTTACTCAGGATTTGGCCATATTTTACACGATCTGTCGTTCCAATGTGTCGGAATCGGCCAGATTGGGTAAAATATCGCTATGTGTGTGGCCAGCTTTAGTCTTTCTTAGCAATCTGCCAGATGCAATATAATAGCACTTTGGTTTGAAAAATATACTAAACACAGAGCTGTACAAATGAATGTATAATTCAGGAGCCTATCAGCCATATCTAGTGGTTAGCGGCACTCTGGGCCTGATTCTGAGTTGGGAATAAATCAAGATAGAATAAGTAACTGATCATCTGGACAAACCATGTTGCAATGCAAGGGGTGCAAATACATACATTTTTTGCATATGTGTCAAATACTGGCTGCTGTTTCATGTAGCCCACAAATACAGTGCAGCTTTATTTTACACTGCAATTTAGATTTCAGTTTGGACACACTCCTCCCACATGTAAATCTCTCTGCACATTATACACCTGCCCCATCTGCAGTGCAGCAGGGTTTTACCAAGGTGTACAGTTACTTCCACTTTCTTGCTTTATTCCTAACTCAGAATCAGGCCCACTGTAAGGATGTGTGTCAGGGTCCAGCCTAGGATCGGCCTCTCTCACCTCCTTGTCGGCTTCCCCTGACTTCCTTGCGGTCAGACGTCTGGTGCAGTGATGGATGTGGGGCTGAGTATTCTGCCTTAGGTGCTGTTTGCGAGCTTCCATGGTCGGCTGTGTGTGCTGAGGATCGGAGTTCCCATCATGGGCGCCGCCATGACAGTTCCTCTCATGTGACAGTACTCCTAACCTATGGTAGCATGATTTCAGTCAGCTGCTGCTGTGCTCCAATAATCTGCTACCCCTGGGTATAAATCCGCCTCCAGAACTCCAGGAAGTTGCTGTTAAACTTCGTTATTCCAAGTGCCTGTGTTACTCCCACTGTTGCTTCAGCCTGCTCACAGTTTCCTGTATTAGCTTCCATGCTAAACCTTACTCTGAGACTTTAGCTTTCTCACAAGTACTTCAGTGTTTCATGTCCCTTCCCTGTGTGTCTTTGTATATGTGCTGCTAATTCTATTGCAGCTTTCCTGTGGCTATTACCCTGTATCACTGAAGTGTCAGATTACCTGCTGGTATTAATTAGCTCACAGCTGGTCCTCCCAGCACATTTCTGTGTCAATCTGCTCTGTGTCTTGTCAGTGCAAATCTGCACTTGCAGTTAGCACTCTCCCAGTGTATGCCTATCTTCTCTATATGTCTTGTCTGTGCAATATGCACCTGCATATATAATTATTCCCAGTATTTTGCCCAGTACCAGCATTTCTAGCTCTCCCAGTATTTGGCCTTTGTCCAGTACCACATTTCTAGCATTCCCAATATATTCCTTGAGTCCACTCTACTCTTGTATGTGCAATCACCAGTATATGTTTGTGCTTTCCTGCATATTTAGCAAACTCCAGTACCTGCCTGTGTCCACATCTCCCTGAGCTGCTGAGCTAGTTAGCTCCTGGATTTCTTAGTGATTCTCAGTACTTTCTCAGTAATCTCATGCAAGCCGTTGATCAGGATTTCTAATTGTGTTCCAGTGTATCTCCAGTGTTCTAGCAATAACTTAATATAGTTTCCGGTCTTCTGCCATTCCCAGGTACCTGTCCAGAGGGCCGCGACCTGCTCACTTGGTGCAGCGGAAAACCAAATCCCAATTGGAGGGGTCACTGGAGAAAACCACCAAGTGAGTTAGACTCCGCGCCTCTGGGCAGGTCTAGCCAAACCTGGGTTCGGCCGCAAATAGGAGACCTAGCCTCAGTCACTCCGATAGTCACCTGAACCCCCCGGCTCACCGTCCTCCACAGAGGATCACTTTCACCGGATTGTGACAATGTGATTATATGTTGCTACTCTAGCACTGGTGGTATGTTAAGGCAATGGTGTCACAAGGGGGGAGCGGGCCGCGCGGCGTGCGCGAGCCCTGTAGCGAGCAAGAAATCACTTGGTCCGGCGCTCGCATCCAAAAGGGGCGGCTGTCGATGTTTGGTAGGCAGGCCGTGTGCGGTGGCTGGCCAAATAGAGGCATTCCCGAAGGAACACCTGCCGTTTGGGTGCGGCCTCACTGACATCTATTAGAGCTGGAAGTTCATTGGGGCTTGCGACGGAAGACACCCTACCACAAGGGTCTCGTCACCTGGCCGCTCGCAAAAGCTGTGGATGGTCACCCACAGCTATGTGCGCGGTCAGGAGGCCGGTAAAAAAAAAAAAAAGCGGCTGCCCTGATTCAGAGTGAGCACTCTCGCTTTTTGCGAGCGCCTCTGAATCAGGGCCACTGTGCTGCACTGCCGCCCCTCTCGCTCCCCTCCGCTCCCTCCTCTCCGTAAGCGCATACCCTTTCTTCCAGTGGATGGGTGGAGGGTGGGGGTTTATTCGGCGTTGCTCTGTGAGAACTGCATAGCACTCCAGGAGGTCTCTTCCTGCAGACCTCCGGAGCCGGGCAGGTTGCAGCCGGTGACCTTGGAGGATTTCATCCTGTGTGGAGGCACCGGCTGCACCACCATCCCACGGCCCTGAGGGACGACACCAAGATGCAGACCCCCTCAGTTACAGGAGCCGAGTGCTACACTGTAGTATTACACTGTGACACTGTAAGGGAGCCGGCACTGCACACAGGGCAGTCCGCACCTCCTGGTCCCCAGTAAAAAGTATGGAACTACTCCCCCTTCCCATGAGGCCACACCCCTTCCCGCATGGCCACACTTTTTGCCCATGAGGCCACACCTCCTTTTTGGTGGCACACCGGGTGACACCTCGGGGAGGGATGCCTCTGTGTTATGGGTGAGGAATTTGGTTGTTGAACACAACTTGGACATATATTATGTTATAAAAAGGTTAATTGTTTTCTATAAATAACTGCACCATGCAGGAAAAAGCAGATTGGAAAAAAGAGATTTGGGAAAAGAGTCCAATTCAACAAATAGTTTAAAATGTAATTTATTTTAAATTCTTCAGCATCATTCCATTACCTGTGGTGAATGATAATAGGGTCAAATATCAAAGCATAAGCTGCATTGGAAGATTACAGAAGTACCACAGAGTTGTGATGTTTGCAAACTTGAAGCTTCCTTTGAGATGTCCTGGACCTCAGAAAAAGTCACAGTTGCCACTCACTTTCAGTCCACCTAGAGAAGAACTACAAGAAGCAATACCGAAGTGCTGAATTACATCTTGGTCAGCTGGGACCGCATCACAGATTATGAAACTCCAGTCCATCTAGGATACCCACTGGTCTGCATAAAGCTCAACCTCAGAACCCCATTATTGAAGCAAATGGCCGCAGTGCTGCTCAGGGTTCTAAATATGCATCATGGGAAGATTGCTTGCGCCTATGAAAAAAGTCCAACAGAGCTTGAACTTTTGAAACACAACCAAAAAGTTCCTAGAAGATAAGAACAAACATAGGCCCTCATTCAGACCGGTCGCAAGCGCAGAGTGCTCTCAACCGGGTCAACGTTTAGGCCCTGCGCGTGCGCAAGCCCCGAGCGAGAGAGAAATTCTCTCGCTCCGGAGCTCTCTACAAAAGGGGCGGCTGTCGATGTTGATTGACAGCTCGCCCCATTTTGTAGGCGTGGCGGGGGGGGTGGCTTCACAAACAGAGGCGTTCCTTAAGGAACGCCTGCCGTTTTTTGGGCGGCCGCACTGACATCAGCAGTGATGTCAGTGGGGAGCTTTCGGCTTGATCAGAGCAGGAAGCTCCCTGGGGCTTGTCGCAAACAGCCCCGATGGTCGCGATGGTCTTGACCATCGTGACCATCAACCTGGTCGGTCGCTAAAGCTGTGGGTGGTAACCCACAGCTTAGCTAGCCACCAGGAGGCCGCACTAGAAAATTCAAGCGGCTGCCCTCATTCAGAGCGAGCGGTCGCTTCTTGCGACCCCCTCTGAATGAGGGCCATAGTGTACACTGTGTCAGTGTAATTGTTGTGTGGATGGCGATAATTAATGGACGCCCATGTTGCAATTCAGTTGTACTGGTGCCCATTATTAGACCGGGTTTAGCTGTGTAAAGCGGCTGAACCCGTCTAAAGTCCTGGGTAGGGCGCCCTAATCACAGGTTTATCGCACATTTTTGCTTGCATCCGCCTGACGGTGAAAGCAAAAATGCAAAAGCCGGCGGCTATCACGCTCAGACGGAGCAACAACTAAATTGCTTTGTGGGTCACCTTAACAAAATAGCCGCTGCCTTTGCAATTGAATTCCCCCATGTAATCAAACCTTGGGTAATATTGCTCCGTTGACCGCCAGTGATTGCAGATTGGTGGCTTTCAAACCTTCTGGTAGGTGTTCCTCAGGATACTCAGAAAGATACAGAAAAAACAACATAGTGTCTCCTGTCATGTATGCTGAATAGGACAAAATAAATCCTTCAAGGTCGTACTCACCCTTTATAAATTTGCCTTGGACATTCTTTTATAATCCTGATGTCCATTTGTTTTATAATAGTGGCATAAAGACTTGTTAGCTGATTACAGAGAAGTATAAGTACTTAAATAATGTAGAGTGTCAGGGTGTCCTTAGAAAGAATAATGTCTAATTAGGGATGGTCCTACTAATTTAAGAGACAACCCATATATAAAAAATTTACTATTCATTCAAAGATGAAGAGACTTCCACCATAAAGCATAAAATAGTTGCAATTAACTTATATAAGTATTAAAATAAGGACAAAAAGTGCTAAAAGCAAAAAAATTAAATAATATGATGAGATAGAAAATAACAAATGCAGGAGTGAATGGAAAAATAGTAACCTCAAACCAGCTGAAATGCGTATCGCAGATCTCTGTCTGCTTTCCCATTCAACCCTGTATTTCTTATTTTCCATCTGATATTTTATTTTTTGCTATTCATTCTTGTCCTTCTTTTAATACTTATCTGTTAATTGCTATTATTTTATTCATTAAGGTTGGTATATTCATCTTTGCATAAATAGTGCATTTTTTATACATTGATTGAATATCGGCATTTCGTCCGCATCGGCACCAGGCTCGATGTGTTAGATACATTCAGCAATAGGCTGAACATAGCTAACCCCTATCGTACCGTGAATGTTGCAGCAGTGCAGAGTATAAAGCCTTAGGAACTAGACTAAAGAACTTACACCAAAATGACATCTGCTGGTCCTATAGCTGCGTTGCTGTTAGTATTCGTCCACCTGTGCTGTAACAGTATACACTGCAGAATGTACGGTCACAGAGGAAAGGTGTTATAATAACCCATAGCAACCAGTCAGATTCTGACTTATTTTCTCAGTACAGTTTATAAAAAGAAATTAAATATCTGTTTGTTTGTATTTTTTTGACAGCTTTCATAAAAGTGCCTGAGCGTCTCCATACCTACTTTAGATGATGATTTGGACTATGTGGGAGGTCAGTCGCTGCCAGATACATCCCTTTCTATCTCTGGCAATTAAAGAGGGAGGAGGACTGCTGGCCGCGTGTTGTAACCACAAGCACGTCTGTACAAGTTTTAAACAGTATTTGGAACAAAAGTACAGGCATTAAAAGGTTAGTCAAAGATAATGTTACATGATGTAGCTTGTCACAAGTTACATATTGTCTTTCTGGTATTTCACAAATGTTTTAATAGAGGTTTAAGGTAGTTACAGTATTTATCCAGACAATATTTAATTCTTAAAATACTTGAAATAGAGCAAGAAGACATTGTCTATGGGTAATATATATCCTGGAGTCCTGAGAACAAGACAAATGATAAGGGTATTCCAAAGTTACAACTCATTCTAGACTGTATCCTCAAACCACATTCCCAAGTTCCTACACAACCCTGGTAATCCTTACAATGCACTTCTATAACTAAAGACAATACTTAAAATGCTGCACAACCATATGGTACAGCATGAAACATGGAACAAGCAAATATAAGGACGCACATTTGATGGTGTTTGAAGAAGACAGGATGAAGATCCTGAGTTTTTATACTCTATTGGGGTGCAATGAGGCTTAAGCAAAATAAATGGGTTAAACTGCAGAGTGGGGATGTGGATGAGGACAGGTTTTACTGGAGAGAGAGAGGTATTGGTGGGTATATTAATGAGCATTTAAAACTTTAAAGACTTGAGGAGAATCTAATTGGGCATAGCATGTGTAGGCTTCATGGGATCCGTGGCTTGGATTCAAAGAGACATGCTAGCCAAGTCTGATGGAAGGTGAGTAGTCACTAGTTGGAGCCCAGAAGTCCAGTGCAAATGGCACCACTAAGCAATGCAGGTAGGCAGTGACTGACTTTACCTAGGGCATGCAGGGCTGTAGCCCACTCAGTAAAAGCCACCACCCATTGTGACTGCAGAGCCATGGTAGTGGCTTCCCATTGGAAGTGCTCTTGGTTAATCACATGCTGGACAGACAATCCAGATGTTTTCTCCCCCCCCCGGGACTCCTAGTCAGGACTGTGATAGTAGAGATCGCTTCCAATAAGAATCCACTCCCCTGCTATTACAGCAGCCCTAGCCGGCTTCTAGGGGCTGCAGCCGATGCAGTGTGTATACATACACCACATGGTAGTGTAGGGAAAGCAAAGAGATATGTCTTGGTAGTGTTAGTAGTAAATGCAAGTCATATTGCCCTATTTGTACTCAATATAATAATGTAATAAAGTGTGGTATAAACAAGGAACAATAGTCCCTTTTCAGTGCTATTAATAAAAGTCACATCTTCCACAAACACCTTTGTTTCAGTAGGCTAAAAGAATATGTCAATTAAGTAATGTGAATAGATGGACATGACTTCATATACTATAGCCGTATGTATTCAGCTAGATAGTACTGATAATTACACCATCATCATCACATATTGCTGTACCAGCCTGAGCACTGCCATGACATATGCCTTGTGACAAGTGTACAGTACCTGCATCTAGTTCTATTTCAGTCCATATTTCTTGGCCTGTGCTTCCTCTATTCAGCTTCTCCTGGTTTAAAAGATGTAATGTAAGGTCTGACAAAGTTTATATTTGGATGCAAGAGTATGTATGTTTCATTCACATGAATAAAGGATCTCCTCTGCTAAAGCTGAGCACCCTCTCCCACTCCTCTCTCACCACATTAGAAGCACAGACTCTTATTTAAAGTAATGTGGTATCCCTAAACTTATGGTTTTCATGGGACTAGGTAACAATAGCCCAGGGGTGGGGAACCTCAAGCCCCCAGTATCATTTGGTGAGGCCCCCTGAGCTAGCCTCATCTGGCTAGCAGGGTGCTTAGATTGGCACCCTGCAGCCAAAATCTATACAGCAGTGCCATCCGGAGCATCCCTAGGATGTGTCAGACGGTCACACCGCTGCACTTACAGCTCCCCAGGGCATACTCAGGATGCTCCGGGCATTGCTGTAATCACCGGCGATTGTGGTCCTGCCCCCGTGTGACATCACATGGAGGGGGCGTGGCCTGCACTGGACCCTCGAATAATGTTATATATATATTAAAATGGCCCTCGGATGAAAAAAGGTTCCCTACCCCTACAATAGCCTAATGCATTAGTCATCAGAGATATCGCCTGCAAAAGGCTAAATAGCGCTACAGAATTCAGTCCCCATAATTCTCAATGAGGGCTGTGGTCTGGCTCCTGCTTCTGAAACTTGACTCCTTCGTCTCGATCTCCTTCTCTGAATCGCGGCTGCTGTTTGGTTCCCCGGAGTCCTCGTAGCTCGGCTGAGCTCAAAGCCGGACGGGTTTCCTGGGGAAGTGTGGAAGGGCCCTTACAGCAGCGCCTATCACACTACTCAACACACTTCCCCTGGAAACCCGTCCGCGATTCAGAGAAGGAGACCGCGACGATCACGCCGTTCACAACACCTGTTCGTGCCTCACCGGTTTCCATCAAAGATGCCGGATATCCACAAAAGACCAGGCGGCTGCCTTCATCCATTCTAGACACAGGTAAGAAGCGAAAGCATAACATTGCAGATACTACGCAGGCTCACATCGGAAAGCAAATCCATTACACAACACAGACTCCATTTTGCTTCAATTAGGAACCACAGGAAACAGACTTTATTTGCTAATTTTTTTACTTCAGGACTTATAAATCAAAATGACACCTCGTGCACAAGGAAATCAGTGAACTTTTATACCACACAAGGTGAACTTTGTCCATCTATTTCATGTTCTTGTGATGCTTTTTAATATATTTTTTGACAAGAAATGAATTCTCACAGCAGGGTTTCTTCTTGATTTTATTTTCACTTCCTTATTATTAATAGTTACACTATTATACCTTACCCACTTTTTTATCCCTTATTTCGCTGGTATATGTTCCCATTGGAACTTTTTAATGCATATCTAATAAAGAATTGATTTTTTTTTTTCTACAATTTCATTTGTGCGCCATAAAAGTAGACAAACCTTGGCTCTTTCCTTTTGTAATTGACGCTTTTTAATCCAATGCACACTTCTGTAATTTGTATCTGCATGTGATTCATTTTATTCTGTTTATTGTTATGCTGTATTTTCAATATTTATATTCATGTGTTCATTACCATATGCTATAGTGATAATACTTATATCACTCAAATGCACTATCCTGCATTTGTACCCGCATGTGATCTATTCTTCTATTAAGTGTAATGCTTAAGTTTAATAGTTTACATATATGTGTTCAAAAACATACGATTTAGAAACAATACATCTATATGAACTCATCATTTTTAAACACCTTATTCATATTAAACAAGATTCTATATTTTATACTTTCTTTTCCATTTATTACACTCACCAAAAAGTACAAAATAAAATTTTCATCTTTACTTGCCTTTTAAATTTTTTTTATTTGCGCCAGCATAAACACAACCTTCTTCCACTTATATTTGTGTCTTTGGATAGAGACACCCCCTCTTGCAGGCAGCAATAAAAAATCAAATAGCATTCACACACAAAGACTACTTAAAGGGAGAGCGCTGTAAAAAATCCCATTATATTGAACTATTATCATGTAGTATTCAAGCTTTTCTGCTGTTTTTTGCTGTGTGCTGGAGGGAAACTTTTTTCTGTATTCCAAAGTCTTTTTTCTGTATTCCAAAGTAACCCCCTCCCTTTACAAGCACCTGGGAAAAACCATTATGTTTTTTTTTCTGTTGGTCATAGAATGTGTAGATAACAGCTCCAGGGGCGGGATGCACTAATACTTACCGCCTAACACCGCCGGACATCGCAATTGTACAGATCACATATGCACTAACATATGCGATCTGTACAGCAAAGGCCAGCTCTTCCGATAAGAGCTGTCCTTTGCGATCTCTTCTGCACAGTGGACTTCCGGGTTTATGACCCGGGAGTCCATCTGCGCATGTGCAGACTGACGCGGCGGCCGCGGGGCATGCTGGGAGGGATCCGATCGGATCCCTCATAGCAGCACGATGCGGCAGAAGCCCATAGGCTTCTATAGGGTAACGCCAGCAAAACCAGGCGTTACCCTCCACATCGCAGCCCGGCGGCCAGGAGATTGCTGCATACAGAAAATGCGGTAAACAGGGGTTTTACCGCATTTTCCGTTTGGTGCATCCCGCCCCAGGTCTCTAACCAATTTGAAAAATGCCTACAAAATCTACAACCAATGATATACTGTATGGTTTAAACAGAAACTTGATCAAATATTTATTACCACTCTGTATCTATGTTGGAGTGTCTGTAACCAAGGAGACACCTTCCTCCATATACTGAGGATCTTCCCTACATTGATAGACTTCTGGGAAGGTGTACTACAATTTATAAAAGATATCTTGCCGCTCAATCTTCCCTGGTCATTCTTCTTCTTCTTATGCCTTATTTTTAGGGCACCACAAGGGGTATGTAGCGCCCAGGGCCGTAGCTAGGGTAGTGCGGCCGGTGCTATCGCACAGGGCACCACAGGTCAGGGGGCGCTGTTTGGGCCTGTCAATTTTGTGTTATCATTCTTGCTTGTAGCTTCCTCTTATTTCATCCCCAGCATCTCCTGGCCTCCCCTATCTCTTCCCTGGCCCTTCCCCATGAAGCCATGGCTCTTTTTTGGGTGCATTATGTCACTTTGAAAAATGAGGGGGGCGCCAATGCTCTTTCTGGCACAGGGCACCAAAATGTCTAGTTACGGCTCTGGTAGCGCTGTACATAGTGTATGCAAAAGAACAGTTAATAGATAATAACAGGACATATCATACACAAATGTACAGTACATATATGACAGTATGTTAATGACATATACTGTATGTATATCTATTTATGTATATATACTGTGTATATATATATATATATTATATATATATATATATATATATATATATATATGTATACAGTATATATATATATATATATATACAGTCAGGTCCATAAATATTGGGACATTGCCATTTTACCCCAACACACACCAGAGGTGTTAATGCTTTCAACACAGGGCTGTTTTTTTCCTAGGAAAGTGATACATTCCTATGGAGAACAGGCTGGGACCATGTGACACTGTGACCAGGGGACCCTGCACTGTGATTTTTCTTGTTATCACATCAACAGCACTGGATCATAATTCTCGAGCAATTGCTTGGGAGGCTTGGCAGACTAAATGAGGCTCTTCGTGAGTGGATTTGAGCCAGTTGTATGATTTTTAATCCACTCATAATGGCTTCTTCTTCTTCTGCAGGTACACCCCACTGCTTCTGGGCCTTCAGAATGATAGCATTAAATAATGCTATTGGACATGGTATCCAACCTCTCCAAGGATAGCCTTGAAATCAATTCTTAATAGTTGAAATTTATGGGAATGTAACCATCCAAATGTTGCTTTATTTTGTCTAGCACAGTAGAGTACATATGTTAAATAACATTTTATCTTATTTATATTGTACCTCCTCTTTTTATTTTTTGTGACCTTTCTGGACTTGACCACAGTCCCATTGACATCATATACCACCTCTATATCGCACACATTGCCATTAGTCCACAGTTCCAAGCTACACTAGTATATTAACTATATTTGCTCTATAGCTCTGGGAGGCATTAAAGAGATTCTGGGTAAAAGTAAGCAGTACAATGGAAGTTTAACAAATGATGAGCTTGGTAAGCAGCCTTAATTGTTCTATCATAGAAAGTGCAACATTTCTATATTAGGATTATTTGAATTCTTTCATTCTTTAATATTTATATTAGAAAATCAATACATAGTAGGACTCCCTCAAAAGTTTGACCCTAGTTCCACATAAAGTGTTTGTCATTGGGACGCTTACCATAGCCCAAAGCTATGACATCACCCCTGAGGTGTCAGTGATCCATGTAGGCTTCATACAAATATTTCATGCCATTCTGACATAACATTTTGTTTCCATTTTGTTTTCTTCTTGTTTTTTGATGAGAATCTGTTTCTTTATAGACAGTTGTAAAATGTCACTGGATCCTCTTTTGAGATTTTCCATTCAACTCATTAAAACCAAGTTGTAAAAGAGTAGAAAAGTAGATAACAGCAAGTCCGGAATAAGACCATATTCTTGAATATGTAGCAACAGATATACTTAAGAGTTTATCACTCGTATATGATAGAATTTTTATTGCCTTTTGTGTATCTCTTAATTACATAGAAGTAAATGTTTCCCTCCCAATTCTTGACCACATATTAAAAGCATCCATCCATTTTCATCATTTCTCAATAAATTTCGTAATTTTTAATATCAAATTGTATGCCTGTACCCATGCTCGGTATTGTACTGTATATAGCATAACTTTAATCTTTTCTGCCTCCCAACTACTGTACTATTTCCCATTACCCACTCTGGTCTCGTTGACCTTGCTAGACCTCACAGCCTCTTCACCTTATGAGTGCCTCCATTCATAAAACAAAGATCAATTCAAGCAAAATCTATTTTAAACTATATTTATTAAAAGTTTTTGCCACAAGTAATATTAGACTTTTTTTGCATTACAAAATGAGGAAATTATTGGCCAAGATTGGCTGGTGGCTCTTACAGGCTTGTCCTATAAGAGGACCAAGCTGGTGGAAGCCTCATGACTCACAAAGAGTCATCCTTCAGCACTCAGGAGAGGAAAGCCCCCCTGGGGAGGAAACCTCTGGGGACCCTTGGCTTGAAGGACTGCCCATCCCTCTGGGCACTAGGAGGCAAACTTAATGAAATATGAACTTGTGAGATTGAAATATATAACACCATAATAATAGCTAACATTGGATGATATAATTAATATAGCTCCTGTCCACATCCCCTGACACTACGCAATTTGCATTCCTGGCAAAACTGTGCAATTTGCTGAAGAGGCTGGTCGTCCCTTTTTGAGTAGCACCGAATTTACCCCAAATTTACCCCAATGGCTAATACAATATATAGCGCTAGCTACGCTGTCCTGCTAGAACCTCCAGTGATAGAATTAAACAAGCTCAAGGTCATATTTTAGGGTAGTTAAGCTCCAAGTCTACAGGCACATCCAAGTGAGACACATTTGTTTTTGATGAGATACTTACCTGACCTGGGCATCGTTCCCTCAGTGGGCTGGGTGTATATGAGGAATATATCAGGGTGCAAGAGATGTATATGGAGTATGTTAATGACAGCAATGATAATGCTATGTCTGTGTCCTGGGTGTGTAAGAGAGGCAGCAACAGCCAAGAGTTACCATTATGACATCACAGCATGACCTCACTGATGTTCTAAATTCCTTAAAGGAGAAGTGCACATAATAATCTCTAGTGATGTGTGGTATGTTTATATTCCTCCATCACTACAGCTTCACATTATACTCCTGCCATTTATTACGCATCTGTCCCTTTACCATCTACATATTCACCAAAGTTCTCTTTTACCGCATTAAATCAAACAATCAGTTCCTACCACCTCTTTCTTATTTCATTAATCTGCTGCTTCTGTCTACTTTCCATTTCTAAAGACTGCTACCTGGTTAGAAAACAAGCAAGAGAAAGTAATACCAAAAAATACAATTCACATAAAAAACTGTTTTATGTTGTGTATAGTACATTGAATTACATTAATAGTGTGGCCAAGACTAGACATTTTAGCACCTCTATGGGGTGCAAGCAAGAATAAGTGAGGTTTTCCTGCCGGATAACCAGCGTTACATCAGTGTGCGAGGTTCTGACAGAAACTTGCTGCTATTGAATCTCCCCCATAGTCACTGTGCTCAGTATACAATACAGTTGGCCATGCTAAAGATACAGTAGAGGCCCTATCATGCCCATTATACTGTGATCTTTAATAATTGATAAATATTCAGTTTAGCCCCATGCATCTTGATCAGTATACAATATATACCTATTATGCTTGGCCAGTATACAGAATAGACCCACTGTGCTACGTGTGCACTCTGGGGGTTAGAGTTGTATGCAAGGCCCTCTGCTGGGGATTACTGCAGTGCCCGTGCCTGCTTGGGCTGAAATATTTCACTTCTTATTTCTGTACAGAGACTGTGCAATTTTTGTATTAGTCTGTGAATTGATTGCTGGTCCAGTGGGTCATGTTTGAGCTATGGTTTCTGTTGCTGAATCTCCTGCTTATATGTCAATTATTGGTAAAATGGAACATGCTGTTGAGATGGCCAGCAAGTTGTAAAAATATACCTGCAGGTTCTTGGTGGCTTCTACCCCAGAGGGGGCGCACTCTTCACCACACTGTATTGATCAAGTTGGAGAGAACTCCCCATCATTGCAACAAGTTCTCCAAGCAATTTCTGCATCTGACAAACAAATTACAGATAAAATCGGGGAGGATCAGGTTGACATTTCATTGGATCGCCATAACCTACAGAAAATGAGAGAGAGGATGGGGAGGCGGAACACAGAATATCAGCCTTGGAGGATCTTACTCCTCCCATGAAAAGAAATTGAGAAATTGAGTCTCTTAAAGATAAAATGGTTGCATACAAGCACAAATGTCTGATCTGTAGGGTCGATTGAGGCGCAATAATTTACCCTTTGTGGGTCTTCCTGAACATGCCGAGGGCTCTCATCCTGAGTCCTTTCTTGAAAATTGAAAGGTGATGGCTTTTGGAAAGGATGCCTTGTCTCCTCAATTTGCCGTGGAGTGTGCCCATCTTATTCCCACACAGCCACCTCATATGGGGGCACCTGCCCGCACGTACATTGCCAGACGTCTACATTTCAGAGACCGTGAAGCCATTCTCCATCTTGTCTAGGTTAGAGGCCCACTAATTGTTTGAAAATCATGTTGAGTCAGTGTTCCCGGACTTTGCTTTGGATGTCTAAAAGAGCCACTGTCGATTCCAATAAGTTGAGACAGCTTTGAGATCAAAAACTTCCTTACTCTATGATGTTTCCAGCCAGATTGAGAGTTTGTATAAAGGAGGACCCATTTGTTCAATACTCCATTGGATGATTCTGCCTGGTTGGAGAAGCGCCTGGTGGCGCAGCCTAGGAAGGGCTGTGATAGATTTAGTTTTCCTAATTGATGATTCCCTGTTTTTCTCCTTACACAGGTCCATGGATTTCACTCACGTGATTCATATGTACTGCTGCAGTTACTGTGTAGTTAAAATATGTTTAATGGGTCATTAAGTCTGTGGGGGTTCAATTTAGGAGAGGCTCTGCTAAGTATGGCTTCTACATTATAGGCTCCTTCGTCGTAGGATGCACCTTCCGAGGCATTTGTAGTATTTTAGTTAGCTAACTTTTTTCAATAGTTACCAGTTAGGGGTTTAGGTATACCAAATTGGGTTAGGCATGAAGGGTGCAATGTTTTGTTTTTTTCACTATTTGTTTTTTTAACTTTTTCTGTTAGGTGTGCTAGGCCTTTTAGCCTTAGACCATCACTTTCCAGTCATGTGTTTGTTTTCCATTATGTGGATTATGTGGATTTTCTTTACCATGATTGTATAACTGTTTCTTTCTTTTGTGTAGTGCATGTGGTGTCTCCATGGGGAGCTATGGGGGCATATGCCTCCCCATCTTATCCTTTCTCCATCATGCCAGTGAGTAGCTCAATGGTGGGAGGACCTTGTTTGCTCACATGGAAAGTCCGGGGCATAAGTTAAACATGCCCTAATTTTGTCTTAAGCTGAGAAATACTTTATGCTTCTGATCTAGTCTGTCTGGTAGAGGCCCAACTATATGGGAATAAAGTCTTGACCCTTAAACACATTGGATAGGTTGGGCCTATCGCTCCACGCAAACCTAACATTCTTGTGGTGTCTCCATATTGATTAGGAAACATCTCAGTTATAGGTTTGACTCTGTCCCGACTGACCCCTACGGTAGGTTTGTCATTTTTAGGGCACAGATTAATTCTTGCTTTATTGCAATTTTAGCTGTCTATTTCTCCCCCCCTTAACAATAATGTATTGAAAAAAGCTGCTACATTTATGTCCCAATCTCCTGCCACCCCGGCAGTCTGTTTGGGTGATTTCAATAACATTTTGGATCGACCTTTAGATTGTTGGAGGGCATCGTCTGACTCCCTTTCGCCTGGTACGACACCATTTGTGAAGCTTATGGATGTTTGCAGGGTTAGGCATACTTATGATAAACCATTTTCCTGCCAGTCAACCACCTACTATTATTTGTCCCACATAGATTTAATCTTTCTCTCACGTCAGCTATTGCCCTTAGGTAAAAATACTGAGTATTTATCCAGGGACATCTCGGATCATTCACCTATCTGTGTTACTTTAGACCTTTTGGAGGACTGTGGGGTCTCCTTCTGATAACTGAACCCATTCTGGCTTACTGTGATTAGTGCGGGAATTGATGTCTGCATGAGAGGGGTACTTTGGGGACAATTCTCATATTTATTGCCCTGGTTTGCTTTGGGATGCCTTTAAGGCCTTCCTTAGGGGGGCATTTATTAATTGAAATGCACAAATTAAGGCCTTCAACTGCAATGGGGAGAGTGAGTTGTAGCAACGCTGTCACAATTTAGAATGTCTCTATATCAGCTCCCATGAGGACAGTGTCAGTGCAAGAGGAGTGGTCTGATTTTCTCTTTGACAAGCGCAAGTGTAGGCCACTCTTTTCCAGGTACACTCTCTACTCTCAGGCTGATTTGGGTGGTAGCTACCTGGCTTTGAAAAATTATCCCTTCTATTGTGGACCTGGGGAGAGTCAACTGCGTAGATGGGGGGCAGATAGCTAATATTTTTGTTGCATATTTTTGCAATCTATATGCATCACGAGTGACATATGCATAGCAGCTGTTGCTTATTTGGATGGGGTGGATTTGCAAAGGCTTTTGGTTGAAGCCGTAGATTTTTAGAGGCTCCCTTTACGGAGGAAGAGTTAGGCCTTGCCATAGCAACGTTTCCTAACCATAAAACTCCTGTACAGGTGGCATCCCCATCGAAATGTATAAGACCTTCAGACAATTTTATATTCCTCATTTATTGGAAACCTATACTCCATTGTGTCAGCTGGGCAGGCTGCTTTCCTCCATGTCAGAGGCTCTAAGCCGAGTAAGGATCCGCTTTATATGGATTCTGGCCGTCCCATCTCCCTTTTCAACTTCTGACAAAAAAATCCTGGCTAAATGTTCAGCTATTTGGCTTGACACTGTCATTGCACAAATAATCCACCCTGGCCAAACAGGCTTTATGCCTTGTAAGTCCTCTGTTAAGAATCTGTACAGTTTATTTACGCACCTCCAGGCTCCCCATTCCGCTGAGGAGAGGGCAGTGGTGGTGTCTCTGGAGGCTGCCAAGACCATCAACTTGATGGAATGGGGGATTTTGTGGGATGTTATCCATCACTTTTTTTTTTAACATAACTTTTTGAGGTCTCCCTATTGGAGAATATGGAATATGAGGTCTCCCTATTGGAGAATATGGAATATGAGGTCTCCCTATTGGAGGCACAGTCGACACCATGCGGATGACATGTCGCTATTTTTGGCAGATGCAGGTGACTCTTAGTAATCTTCTGCTCACAGTGGATGCATTTAGACCTTATTCAGGACTTACAATTAATTGGAATTAATCTGGCTACACCGGCTCACTCTTTGCAATTAACTGATTGCTTCAAATACTTGGGTGTTTGGGTGTCTCGCATACCTGAGGATTATGTGAGGTAGAATTTACCCTATTACTGAGGCCTTTAAACTGAAATAGCACCTCTTGCAAGATCCCGCGCATGCTCAGTGGAGCCGGCCGGGACTGACACACAGTGCATCAGCACTAGGCTGATGTGCTGCTGTCTCTAGCGGGTAGCGCCGAAGGGGGGAGTTAACGCTCCCCCTCTCCGGCCGATGAGATGTTCATTATATCTCATTGGTAGTGCTTCCTGCTTCGCCTCGGTAAAGAGGCGAAGCGGGAAGCGTTATAGCGGCATGTTAAGTGACGCTTTAATTTATCTACCGCACTGTGAGGTATTGAAAGCATCATCATACCACCTTGGCACTGCCTAGACAAGGCCATCACTCAAAACTCAGGTCAGAGCAAGAAGGAGACTTGTTAGGGAAGCCACAGAGAGGCCAACTATCACTTTGAAGGAGTTGCAGAGATCAGCGTCTGAGGCTGAAATGAAGGTGCAACAGTCATCCTTGATCTCATTACTGAAAAAAAATCACATCAAAGCACATCTGGATTTGGCAGCAAATGTCAGTGACCCAGCTAAAATGTGGGATAAGGTTTCAAGGTTAGATAAGACAAAAATAAAGCTTTTTGGCCCCAATTCACAACACTAGTCTGTGGCAAACGCAGGATTTCTAGAGGTGGGGTTTCCAAATGCTTGATTTTAGAGTGAGTGTGGCCGATCTATGAAGAGGGTAGAATTAGCACTTATCCATCTTTAATATGCGTCATACAAAGTGAATTGTGTGTCATAATCCCAGCATATACAGGACCAGAGATCACAGTAAGCCATTAGATGCGGCAGTAGAGCCATCCTGCCTGAGCTGAATGTTTTTATTTTAGATGTGGCTACCATTCCAGAGTATTAGAGCAAGTCCGGGAGTCTGGTGGAACAGCAAAGGAACGTAGCACTGCCCTGGACATAAATGTACATTTTGGGCTCTATAGCAGCACATCCCTAACAGTGCATGTTTTCCAGACCTCCTAGTTGGTGCACAGGTGTATTTATTACTGGCTGACACGTTAAAAGATCCATAGGTGGTGCTGATTATTTCATTTGTAA
The DNA here is from genome assembly GCA_031769625.1 of Taudactylus pleione. NCBI lineage: Eukaryota > Metazoa > Chordata > Amphibia > Anura > Myobatrachidae > Taudactylus > Taudactylus pleione. The sequence continues at coordinate 10,878,925 of JAUIMM010000519.1, forward strand.
TACTGGGAAGAATATACAGCACTAGTAAAATTCTATTATAGTACTATTTCTGTTATGGTCATGGTGTGGGCTGGGGAGGGGGGTTTCCAGGCAGACGGAAACCCCCCCTGCGTTTGCCTATGCTAGTGGGTATATTAACTAAAGGTAGATTTTAAATCGCTGAAGATTGATAAACATCGATGTTGTGTTTCTGGGGCTAAATCACACATTTACTAACACTTTAAACAGCAAATCAAAAATTGACTGGCAGTAAATGTGTGATTTAGCCCCAGAAACACAACATCGATGCTGATCAATTTTTATTAATTTTAAATAGATCAAAATTAACGACAATCAACCTTTAGTAAATATACCCCTAGATGTCGTGCATACCTAACTATGCCCATTCCTTAGCAAACACCATGCCATCAGGGAAGTATGGGAGTGGCAGCATCTTGTTGTGGGGATGATTTTCCACAGCACGGATTGAGCATCTTGTTAAAATTGAAGGACTGAGGGATGGTGCAAAATACAGGGAGACACTGGCAGACAGCCTGCTACAGTCTGCTAGAAACAAGAAAAGCCCGGGGATAAGTTCACCTTTCAGCAGGGCAATGATCCCAAACACAAAGTGAATGTTCTACAGTGGCCAAGTCAAGATCCAGATCTCAATTCATCTGTGGCACTATTTGAAATTGCAGTGCACAAGTGTCTTCCAGCCAACCTAGAGCAACTCTGCAAGGAGGAATGGGCATACATCGCTCCTAAACAGGGTACAAATCTTGTGGAAAACCTACCCTAACAGACATAACGCTGTTATTGCAGCAAAAGTTGGTTCTGCCAATGTCTAGTCTGTAGGGGTTGAATACTTAGACAAGCAGCATTTTTTCGTTTTTTTAAAAACCAAACAAACATTTGCAGGCAATGAATTTTGAGTTTGAAAATGTACTATAAAAGCCCTGTGGTTTGCTATAAAAATACTGGGCGGCATGCATGACGTATTGCAATCAGAATGCCATGCATCCAGCCGGTCTTCACATGCATGCCGGTGTTACTAACGCATGAGCAGAAGGACGTGCGTGCTGCAGGGGTGCTTGGAGGGATTCCTCTTCCAGCACTCTGCGGAAAGAAGCGCATAGGCTTCTAAGGGTTAACGCCGTCAGAAAGATGGTGTTACCCACCGCAAACAAGCCCCGGAGTGCATCGCATTCCGGGGCTTGGCGCATATGAGAAATGCGGTCTCACCTTGTTGCATCCTGCCCTCTGTGTCCAAGACAGTATTGTATGAATGATAATATGTCTGTGTGAGTTTCAAGGAGATATTAAATAGCTGCCTACAAGCATGAAGGAAACGAGTGTTTACATAACATTGATCTGCTTACATAGTTACTCACAGATATACAGTAGGAGCACAGGAAACTACCTAACCGTGTGTGCAGTGTAAATACAGACACAGTTACCATGTTTTCATTAACAATGGTTGGAAGGCAGGTGAGAATGTATGCTAGAACTTATAAGGATGCTGTAAATAATGTGCATTTTTCCTGTCCATGTATACAATGTCACATCACTTTCTAATTGGTATCACAGAAAAGTTTACTATACATTGCTAAAATACCAATAATGACTAACCTCACAATATGAATATAGGCAATATTTTATGTAGAATTTACTAAATATACTGATACTTTTGGGAGTTGAGCGATAACCATCTACATATCACACCCTGGAAATAGACAGTTAGGAAAGGACGAATGATAAGGAGATTGAGTCTTAAAAGACAATAGAGAGGTACAAACATGGTATGAGCTCAGTATGATATCTTGTTGTTTTTTTCCCCTTACAGCAAAGGATATGTCTGACATGTCATCAACAAGGATGGGGAATTATAATGGACACATGATGATCCATATTGATGGGGGCAGAATCTTTTGGCCAATATTTAAACTATCACAGGACCCACAAAATCATGTGGGTCATACTGAGAAGCGTATTAAGAGAGGAGGGAACCAGGTGCAGTCTCCGTCCAGGGCCCTCTCCTCTCAGTGCACTGAGCGCCTGATTCAGACCCAGACGCTATTTGCGTCCGCTCGCTGGCTGAAAGGGGCCGGCTATTTAAATCATGTGCTCGCACTGCGTCGCGTAAAGCCGCCCACTAAGTAATAGCGAGTGGCCGCACTATGCGCTCGCACCTGTATGAAGACGCCCCTTTGCCACTCGCACCACACGTCATCTCCGTCAGTTGTAGGATTAATCGGGAGCATCTAGAGCCATCGGAGCTGCTCGCAGCGCTTGTGGGAGCCTTTTCTCACCACAACATTGCGAGCAGTTCTGGCTGATATACAACCCATAGAAGAGAAAGACACTGCGCTCTGTTATTTATGTTGGGACATAAGAACAACACATCAATGTATTAAAATAATTTAATGCTTAAATTATAATAATAATAAAAAACAAAGACACATGTATAAACACAAAGATAAATATGAAAATTGTAAAAAATAAATAATGAATAATAACCGAGCCTGCTAGAAGCTCATAACCAACAGGAAATTAACAAGCATGCAAATGTAGGAGTTGATCAGGCTCCTAGATCTAAACACACTCTCCTGTGAGAATAGCTACACCATATACCTGTGCAGAATGAGCTATATACTGCTGTAGCAAGTGAATTGTTAAGGCACTGGTGGAGCCTGTAGCCACTGATAGCTATCCCCAACAATGTATCAGTAATGATATTAGTGAAACCCGTTGAAAAAATGCCAGTTTTGTATCAAAGTCACAAGTGATATAGCCAATCTCAAGCGTGATTAATGAGGCTGACCATATGTTCCCGAAGTTGAGCCTGTATATAACATGTAGAATAGTACCCTATTGTGCAATAAACAGTCACGCAAAGTTCTGCTGGGTACTTAAATATTTAGGCTGTCAATAAGTACCAGTAGATAGGGACCATGCCGTCCTTTTCACAAAGGAAATAGTAACTGAAAATTACCAGTGTATTTCAGCAAGATGTGCTAAACATTGATGTCCGACAGGTCTGCAAGCCGCTTGTTGGTCTCTTATTCGGCGTCAGCACCCGTCCTGTGCTTAACAGCCGCCGGGACCTCCGTCAGCGGCCACGTGACCCGGATCCGTAACTGGAGTGGGCACCGGAGGATGTTGCTAGGGCAATGGTCTAACGGTGGTTCAAATCTCGCAGGAAAAAACTTACAGGCTAGTTTTCAATGTGGCGGCACCTGGCTCCAGATGGTTAGTAGCTTCAGTGGCTGGTATGGAGAGCAGCAACGTGTTTCGGCTACTACTGTAGCCTTGTTCATGCTTGTGAGGTTGGCAATCACCTCTTTTAACACTGCTGCACTGGTATTTGAATCACTGGCTCATTAGCGCTGAGGTGTTTCTTGTGAAATACAACCCAGTCACATGTGTAATGACGCTACTTTGCTAATTATGCACACCCATTAAACGCCATTCTGACGGTCGGACACGCCTGTGTTTGCACATCCACACCCCCGTTTTCAAGCACCTTCCTCTGTTACCACCCACAAACGGCACTATCTGTCACTCAAAATAGCGGCCCGACTGCGGGCTACAGGCAAGCACTCTCCCATCGTAATGACTGGTTCGCGCACGCGCATTGCGACTCATACGCATGCCCAGATTGCGAAAAATCGCTCAATGCGAGCGAGCGCAGCATAGCGTCCGGGTCTGAATCAGGCCCTGAGTGCAGCAGTAGACAGCGGGCACTAGTAGACTCTATACACCACTGGTCATACTAAATATCTTGTACTTGAAAAGTTCACCATTGAGTGTTATTTTTTTATAATAAACTTTTCAAATGCATTGCAATTACCCAAATTCTATTGATCATATGTTGTCATTTGTTATATACGAATATGAGGATCTCTGCCTCCACATTTGCAGCTCTTTGCTTCTAAAGCTGGGTACACACTATAACATCTATCGTCCAATATATTGCTCCAATGCGGATTGGAATGATATATTGTACACATCGTATAGTGTGTATGCCCAACCTGACGTTCCTGGCCATCGTTCCTCGCATATGCTGTGCTGAGCGTCAGATGGGACGATGCGATATACGATGTGGTGCACATAGCGTACAGGAGAAACTATTAATTGGATACAATCCCCCAACACAATATTTCATGCCATTATTTGGAAGATTGCATAGTGTGTACGCTCTATATCGTGTTGCCTAGGACTCAGTGACATTGGGACAACCGTCGCATCATTTGTTACATCGTATAGTGTGTACCCAGCTTTAGGAAACTGGTTAATATTTCAGCAGTAGCGTCACAAGGAGGGTGCGGGCCGCATCCGGGTGTCACCCGTCGAAGGGTGACACCAAGGTGCAGGCTTCCCCTCAGTGACAGGAGCCGGGTGCTGCACTGTAGCATTAAGTGCAGCACTCGGCTCCTGTCACAGTGAGGGAGCCGGCACTCCGCACCTGCAGCACCCCCCACCACCCCAGTGATGATAACCACGGGCCGGGGGTTCGGGCCACGCCCCTTTCTAGTCGGCGCAGTGCACATGGCAACTCACCGCACACCGGGTGTCACCGCGGGGAGGGACGCCACTGCATGTCAGTGTTTATAAATGTACATTATGTTGGTATATATATTTATGCCTTAGCAGCTGTACACTGGGCTTCCAGTGCAACCATATTTGGCTGCTGAGCTTTGAAACAAAGATGGCTGTGCCAAGATCCATTGTCAGGGGTTTTGCTGAGAAGGACAGGTTGATCAAATATAGCACAACACTTTGTAACCTGCATGTGTTCTATATTTAACATTTGTATTTACAGTATTTTTCCTATTCAATGCTAAAATGTAAAGGTGCTATAAACAAACCGTCCCTGGCTATTTAGGATGAGCTTTGGATTTTTATTTCTGGTGCACTATCTACAAATAAAACACAATGTAGTCGCTCATTTAGCGATGGACTTGCAGCAATTTTATTTGCAAAATACACAATTTCCATTAAAGCGTATACTCTCTGTCTATAAATGTTTATGTATTGTTGATTTGTGTCCCTTAACACCTGGATAGACAGAATGGTATAGTAAATTATTGTATTGATCAAAATGAGTCAGTGCAAAATCTATATACAGTATGCAATAGCTGTGATTGGTGACTCTTCCCTGTTTTACAGTATAATACACTAAATAAAAGGTGTAGCTAATTGATACTTATATATAGTATACTTTGCTGCAGTTACGTGTAGTGAGGTCAATGGCTGGGGAGGCACACATGGAAATGCGTCTGAGTGCTGGGAGCCTGTCTCACCCCCTACTCTCTGTAACTCTCCCCTCACTACACTAAGCTTCAGTGTCCATTGATTTTCCTACCTATATAATTGTGTCTTCTCTTGCTGCTGCAGTGCTGAGTTACATGACACATCCAAGGTGTCCATCAGTGCTCAAGGCACAACCCCATACTCAGAGGCATGCCTCTATTAACTACCTTTTTGTGCAACTTACTGCCCGTGGTGTGGCCCCGCCCCTAGCTCTGCAAGCAGTGTCTGACTATACAGAAGCAAGGCTGAGCTGTTGCTGTCTCATCTCTCGTCTCCATGCAGTCCTAGGGAGCACCACAAAGCTGGTGAGTATTAACTATAAAAATTATCACAATAAACAAAGAAAATGTTTATAAGTTATAAAGATCTTCTTTGTATTATTCTAAGAATTTTTATATCAAATCTCAGAAGTATGACGTGAGGCTCTGCCTCCCCTGCCTACACTGATTGCATGTCTCTGCTTTGCTGTGTCCATTGGAGATTTTATTCAGATAAGCCTATGACCCAATAGCTTTGTATCAAACTTCATCACTAGGACTGCTTTTTATGTGCCATAGTTTTATTTAAAGGAAAAATCACACTACCAAATTTTGGAGTGGGGTCAAATTTCAGTTTCTGAAATAAAATCTCATCCCTTAAAGATAAAAACTTTGTTATAATAAGCTTTCAAATATAAATAACTCCCCCCCCCCTCTTTTAGAACTGGTCTAATTACAAAATTGAAATTATATTTTATCTATATAATTGTACCTAGCCCTATCTATTACATATGGATGTGTAGTCCTTTTGTCATATAATTTTCTAATATCCTGCATGACTAAGGGACCTATTCATCATCGGAGGCCATATTGCCCCCGATGATTAAGTATCCAACTCGCAGTGGGGGATAGATTACACCGAAGCAATTTATCATTGCCAGGGCCGGTGCAAAGTTTCTTGGCACCCTAGGCATAGCTTCCACCTAGCGCCCCCCCCCTCCTTTCCAGATAGCTACACAAGCCCTTATACAGTGCCCCCAGTAGTGCCACTTATACAGTGCCCCCAGTAGTACCCCTTATACAGTGCCCCCAGTAGTGGTTCCCCCTATGCAGTGCCCCCAGTAGTGCCCCTTATGCAGTGCCCCCAGTAGCGGTATCCCCTATGCTGTGCCCCCGATAGTGGTCCCCCCTATGCAGTGCCCCTTATACAGTTCCCCCCAGTAGTGGACCCCCTATGCAGTGTCCCTTATACAGTGCCCCACAGTAGTGGTCCCCCCTATGCTGTGCCCCCAGTAGTGGTCCCCCTATGCAGAGCCCCTTATACAGTGCCCCCAATAGTGGACCCCCTATGCAGTGCCCCTTATACAGTGCCCCCAATAGTGGTCCCCCTATGCAGTGCCTCCAGTAGTGGTCTCCCCTATGCTGTGCCCCCAGTAGTGGGCCCCATATGCAATGTCCCTTATACAGTGCCCCCCAGTAGTTGTCCCCCTTATACAGTGCCCCAGTAGTGGCCCCCCCTATGTAGTGCCCCCAGTAGTGATCCCCCTATGCAGTGACCCCAGTGGTGGTTCCCCCTATGCAGTGATCCCAGTAGTGGTTCCCCCTATGCAGTGCCCCCAGTAGTGGTCCCCATATGCAGTGCCCCCAGTAGTGGTCCCCCTATGCAGTGTCCCTTATACAGTGCCCACCAGTAGTGGTCCCCCTTATTCAGTGCCCCCAGTAGTGAATCCCCCCATGGAGTGCCCCATACAAATAAAACAAATACACAGACAGTCATTAAACATTATATTTTACCTGAATCCCCGCTCCTTTGTCCTCCTGGCCCGCTCTGCACTATCGGAGAGACATCATGACGTCTCTCCCATCACCCACTGCAGGAGACGGAAGAGTCTGTCTGAGTGGCTGCTAAAACAAACACACAGCCACCTGGTAGTACAACTGTACTACCCGGCGCCAGCGGCTGTGTGTTTGTTGCTGTGTACGGTAGTGCGGGCTGCACTACACTTAATTAAACCACGGACATGTTTTTTTTTTTTCTGGACACAGCGGCGCCCTCCAGCGGCCGGCGATCTAACCAGCTGCCTAAAGCTTCCTAATGGTAGACCTGGCCCTGATCTTTGCTCCGGTGAGGGGACAGCTGCTCCGAAAAGCATGCGGAAACTAGTGTTTCCGCATGGTTACTGGGCCATTTATCGTTAGATGATTAGGTCCCTAAGTGGGAGAAGTAACAAAACTATGACAATGAATCAGCTTCTGTTATTTCATAGACTGTGCTAGAGAAAGGATAGCTAGAAGCTGATTAGTTGCTATTAGTCTCTCTCAAAGGTTTGATACATCTCCCCACAGGTGTGGAAATGTGTTCATGCATTGCTTTTAGTCTAATGATTAAAATGAGCTTAGATTATTTCATGTGGTTGTGAAAATAGCGATGGTTCCTTAATATGTTCCAGTTTTTTTGGTAATATCTATTAGTATTTTCTAATGTGTGTAAATGTAATTAGTCTGAGTTATCCTTTCAGATTTTTGTTAAACACACAGCATATGGCTGCATTTATTTTCACCGCGAGATGATTCGCAGCTATTTTAATTGACACCTTTGTATTTGTATAAGAAGGATATAGCACTGTGTCTTGGATAACGTGCAGCTATGATCAAAATGTTTTTGTATTCATACAGTTATTTCCTTGCTGGACTGGTTATATATGACGCAGTTGCAAAAATGCACCTACAGTATATTACTTAACAGTACTGCATTATTTATTTAATCAAAGTGCAACGGTACAAATACAACATTGCTGGGCATCACATGTACAGTAGCATGGTGAGAAAAGCAAAAGAATAAGTGCTTCATATGCCATCTAGTGGGCATACTGTATATTGCAGCATATTGTACATTTGAAATATAGAGACTGAGCTTCTGCGCCCTCTGTTGGTGTTCATTTTCAACGCACCATCATGCATCACTGGTAGTTTATGATGCTTGAATTAAGCCAAGCAATATTGTACTCAAGAAACAAGTAGGCAATATATATATTATAAATGTAAATAAATCGATTGCACATACAGTACTGTAGCTTACATATCTCATGTACCACATGATAGACTTTGGACACTATTTTGATAGACAAGGTGTATTCTATTATTAATTGGTGTGCAATGTGAGACAAATTCCACAATACAGACTGCTCCATCTGTAGTCAAGATTGTCTTTTTCTGCCGAAAATATCACACTAGAATCTTTTTCATCTTTTCTTCTGGGTCCCTCTTTCCACTAATGTGGATCATTTACAGTAGGAGAAAGAGTAGTTCCTGTATAAGAACAAAGTCCATTGATATAGAAGCTGATTACTGGGCCTGATTCACTACGGATCGCTATTGCGATCGCAGCTGAGATTTGCAGATTCCTATGCAAGCAGTTAGTATTAGCACCGAGTTAATTGCCAGCTGTCAGTATGTCAAATAAGCTTGTTGAGTCTGATAGCTTTAACTGTAGGGGAACAATAAGTCATCGGGCAACAGGGCAGTGGCTGAGGGTAATTTCAGAACTGACCCCAGTCACTCTTTAATATATATTGGCTGCTTTTATTAATTGACTTTCTTGACTGCAGGAGCAGTTATACTGTCACTATTAGCTAGAGCCAAATGGAGGATTTCTAACGTCCTTACTGATGGAGCTGTGTGTGTGAATGTAGCCTGTCAGCTGAGTGACACAGCAGTAATGCAGGATGATATTGGTATATGTGTTTGCTTACAGACCTCTCCTGCAGCTGTTCACAAGGTGATGGGTGTCTGAGCAGTCACTGGAGAGAGCCTCCACCTCTGTTGCCAGACACGGCCACCGGGCCTCTCCGCCCACAGCCTACCTCTCAAGCAGTCAGATCAGCCGCTCCTCCTCCTGCCTCGATCCGGACCAGGCTCCTTCCGATGCACAGCAGAAATCCTGGGAGTTCCAGATGCTTAGACAGCCAGCGGGCTCCGCTCTCAGCCGTCTCAGGTAAGCCCCCCAGCACAGGTCCAGCACTCGTTGCTGCTACCTCAGGACTGCCCAACGGTCAGCTGGGCAGCTCCTCTTATTACCTCCGTCCGTGTCCCCTTGCACACGGCAGCTTTCTTCTTGCCGACCCCGCATTTCAAACGACTTTATAAAACAAGGCTTTTTAGCCTTACTAGTACTCAGAAGTGATACTCCCATAACTAGGGGTACCACATCCTCGCCCACTAAATTATGCGTGTCCTCACGCGTGGCCCATAAATATCTTACGGAAATTTCTACATCTCTTAAAGAATTAATCTCATTTCAGTAGAATTACAGGTACAGACTTCAACATTTCTAAAGTTAACTTCAAACATATGTTCAACAATTCACTACGGCCTGTAATGAAGGCGGTGTTACTCCTTTTGTGCTTCTTGTTGAAATTCCTAATAAATGTGCCTCTGGTCACTATCTGTAGACTCTGGTCCCCGACATACAGGCTCCGTGTTGGATTCACCTATCCCTATATTAGAGATAGTTGGCCAATAACTATTCATCATAAGGCCCAAATAATCGTTAGTCTTGGGGAGGTGGGGAGCTTATCTGGTCACTTTGACCAGTAGCTAGATCAGGACATAGTTTGAGTTGGTCTCTATGGACCAACCCCGATCGAGCTCCATCTTCTGGCTTGATGTGGTATACTGCTACCTCTGGTTAGGGGATATCCGTCACTATATAGGGAATCGGTTCCCAGCGGTAAGCCAACTTTCTGTGGCGCTGCTGATTTTTTCTCAGTACACGATCTCCCACCATTAATGGAGTGGCTTGAGCGGACAAATTATAGTTTTCTTCTTGTCGTCCGCGAACTTTCTTCATCTGTTGATTCACCAGTGGCTGTAAGGTTGTTAGTCGCCGTTGATGTTCTGACACCCAGTTGGGTTCTAGAAAGGGTTCATCTGATGGGCTTGTAAGTGTCCCTAGTCGGATATCTTCAGGCAATTGTCCCAGCAGCCCGAATAGTAGGTAATAGGGTGTATAGCCGGTAGAACTGTGAATGGTATTGTTATAAATGTAGATCAGTTCTGCTAATAAGGACGGCCACTCAGAATGCTGTTGTAATGCTAGGGCTTGCAGCAGATGAATAAGCATTTGATTGGTCTGCTCACAAAGTCCATTCCCTTGGGGATGATAAGCTGTGGTTTTCAGTTTCTTACATCCATATAAGAGGCATAGTTCCTGCAATAATTTTGAAGTGAAGGCCGACACCTTGGTCCATCAAGATCATGGTAGGATACCCATATGGGCGTACAAAAGCTCTCCAGAAAATCTCAGTGGTAGTTTTTGCAGTCAAATCTTTAATAGGCAAGACCACTGAAAATTTGGTACAGTGATCTACTATGGTAATAGCTTATTCATAACCAGCATGACTTTTTTGAAGCTTCACAAAATTAGTGAAACTATAATGGTTGACTCGTCACTATGGGATAGAGTGGGGCTTTTTGAGTATTCGGCAATGGTCTCCGAAAATTGCATGCAGTACAGTTTCTACACCAATATGCAACATCTTTCCGCAGGTCTATCCAGTAGAATCGCTGTCTCACCGTTGCTTCCATCTTTTGGGAACCAAAGTGACCAGACCGGTCATGATACGCCTGTAATACATTTTCAATCCTTGCCACGTGGAATGAGGATCTGGACATGTGGCATATGGGTCTTGGGATTGAAATTATGGCGGATCAAAAGCCGATTATGAATTGCTAACTGATCTCGCTGTCGCCACAGTTTCACGAGCTCCGCTGGTGCAATTTGCCTTTCTTGTTTACTCAACCCCTGTTCACCTTTCAGCATGGCTTTCATCTGCAGGAATATGGGAGATCCGTTCTGCCACTGCAACCAGTCATCAATATCTTCTGGCTCGATCGTTTTTGTAGAATTATTAATGGTGGATGAGAGAACATGTTGTTTGACTTTTCTAGGAGGTGGCTACAAAACAGGGATTTCCACCCTTTCCCACTGATCTCCTTCATTGGGTTCTTCTACTCTGGGCAGTAGAGATAAAGCATCTGCATTGCTATTGTTCTTTCCTGGACGATACACAATTGTGTTCTCATATTTAGCTAGCCGGGAGGACTATCGCTGTTCTAATGCCCCTAAACGTGCAGTTGGGAGATGTGCGAGGGGATTGCAATCTGTATAAGCTACGAATGGGGTTGCAGCAAGGTAATCCCAAAATTTTTGTTACTGCCCAAACGAGGGGGATGAGGAATTCTAATTTAAATGCGCTATAGTTTTCATCATTGCGCTCTATTTTCTTTAAACCCCGACTGGCATAGGCAATTACTTTTTCTTTGCCATCTTGTTTTGTGCGAGGACTGCCCCTAATCCATTTTTGCTGGCATCTGTATACAGATGCCGAGGGGACCAAGGTACAGGGATATTTCCAGTTCGTCCATTCTTGGACAGATCTCGTAGCAACTCGTGTAACAGAACAGCAATTTTCACAAAGTTCTTTACAAATCTCCTCTAATAGCCCAAAAAGACCAGGAATCTGCGGACCTCTTTGACAGTTTGGGGAACCAGCCACTCTTGAACTACCTTGGTCTTATCCGGAGGTACTCCTTTCACGCTCACCAGATGACCCAAGTATTGGACTCTTGGCTTTAACAGGTGACATTTTTCGGGATTAAGTTTCAATCCGTACTCTATGAGCCATTGAAAAACTTCTCAAAGATGTTGAAGGTTTTCAGGGTATGATTTAGAAAAAATAATGACATTGTCAAGATAAAGTAACATGATGTCATAATTGCAATGGCCCAAACAATGTTCCATTACTCGCTGGAATGTGGCTGGTGCATTACACAATCCAAAGGGCATACAATTAAACTCATGTAGTCCCATGGGCATAGTAAAAGTGTTTTTTTCCTTATCCTCAGGTGCCATGAGAATCTGCCAGAAGCCGCTGGTGAGATCCAAGGTGGAGAAATATTGTGCAGATTTTAGTGTGTTTAACGATTCTTCTATTCTTGGCAAGGGGTAAGCGTCCTTATGTGTCACTTTATTAAATTTTCTATAATCCACACAGAAGCGAAGCTGCCCATTTTTCTTCTTTACCAGCACCATAGGTGCAGCCCATGGACTGTGGCTCTCTTGGATTACTCCAGTGACCTTCATTTCCTCAAGCATTATCCGGACTGGCTGATATAGAGCCAGGACTAACGGACGATGTCGCTCTTTAATCGACAATGCTTCTCCGGTGGGGATGTGACGTTGGATATTAATACAGTCCCAAAATCAGTGAAGTCACAGCTAAAAGCCTCAGGGTTTTCTTTTATGACCTCCAGAGCTCCTTCCTTTTCCATAGCTAGGGTTTCGCTGTCTCAAATATGAATTCCTTCCCACCATTTAGTTTCTTTCATGGAATCCTTCATCCCAGTATGCAGAGTATGGCCTCCATTTTCAAATTGTATACATCTTGGATGGTGGTCCATTACAGTTTGGCAATGGGTTGATGCTGGTACAGTTTGACAACATGGCTATGTGGATTCATAATTCTGATAGGAACCCTTCCATTTTCAACAGTCGGCAAGTCATCTGCTGTCATACAAGGTTTCACCACCGCTTCATAATCCTGTCCACATGGACCACAACGAGCCTTCCCCCATACAGTATTAGAGTTTTGGAATTCGGTAGTAATTTAATGGGTTTGCTCTCTGTAATTCGCACTCTCCCCAGGTCTCCAGTAATATTCATAAGCTTCTGATGTCCCTGAAGATTCTTGGTCTAACACCAAGCATTACTGAATTTGCACTACAAATGCCAGAAGGGCCAATGGCCTTATGGGCCAGGTCAGCTGCATGAAGGTGCTGTGCTTGGCCGTCATGCTGAGGCAGGGCATGATGTTGAGGCCATGCCCCTGTGACTCATACCATGGCCCCTGTGATGTGTTGCCATGCAACAGGCCACACCCCTATCCCGTGCACTACAAATGCCGAGGCCAATTCTTGCCCCCAGTCTGCCCCTGACTGCACCTGTGTTGTCCACATGTGTATACTTATGTGTTAAGTATCTGAGTATTCAGTGCCCCTTCTGGTCATGGGTGCTATACCTATGCCACAGCTTAGCAGAGGAGAGGCATTGAGATAGGGTGTGCTATATGATGTCTGGTGCCCCAGTCATGGTTAGCAAAGATTCATAGTTATAGTATTACTAAATATTAGCTTTATTTGATTATTGAAAACATTTCTACAAAAATCCCTCAGCCATATACAGTACACATTTCATTATAGCCTAGATCAGTGTTTTTTTTATTTTTCTATAAACATGCTTTGTAGGTCTGTCTAATGATAGTAATAGGGTTCTCAGTATGAATTTCCAAATGACTCTTTAAACAGTTCAGTTGGAAAGGAAGACCTGCTGTGCAATACATGTATCTTAGTGTTAGAATACAAATCACTTCATGTGCCATCTAGTGGATATACTGAATATTGCAGCAAATTTTACATATATAAATTGAAACTGAGCCCTGCGCCCTCTGCTGATTTTAACTTTTCAATACACCACATGCATTAGAGGTTGTTTAAAAGTACCTGCTTGTTGATCCAATACTGCACTGGAATAAAGTGTTATGTGAGTGTATGATAAAGGTAAGCATACAATGTACACTACCGTTCAAAAGTTTGGGGTCACCCAGACAATTTCGTGTTTTACATGAAAACCGACTTTTATTTATCAAATGAGTTGCAAAATGAATAGAACATATAGGCCCTCACTCAGAGCCGTTCGCTATTTGCGGTCGTTCGTTTAAAAACAAGGGGTGGCTATTCAAATGATCCGTACGCACATTGCAGTCTGTTCACACCTCTAAGTCTGAACGAACGAGCAAAACATACGCTCGTTTATTTGTTAAAAACGCCCCCTGGCCGCTCGCACCATACGTCATGTCCGCTATTTATTAGATTAATCGAGTACATCGACCAGCGTATGAACTGCTCGCTATTCTTGTGGTTGGTGTTTGCTACCACAAATTTGCGAGCAGTTCTGGCTCTAAAATAACCCAGTGACGTGGTCATTGACGCTGCTGTTTTAAATATACACACCCATAAAACGCCCGTTTTGACCTTTAAGCACGCCTGCGTTCGGATCTCCACTCCCCATTTTCAAGCACCTTCCCCTGTTACCACCCACATATGCCTCATTCTGTCACTCAAAATAGCAGGCACTCGCTATATAGCGTACAAACGATTTTCGGCCGCACTGACTGGTTCGCGCATGCGTACTAAAAAGCGTACGCATGCGCAGATGTGCAAACATCGCTCGGAACGAGCGTACTGCCGCTAACGAGCGGCTCTGAATGAGGGCCATAGTCAAGTAAGGTTAGAAATACTGATTTTTATTTGAAATAATAATTTTGGCCTTCAAACTTTGATTTCGTCAAAGAATGCTCCTTTTGCAGCAATTACAGCATTGCAGACCTTTGGAATTCTAGCTGTTCATTTGTTGAGGTAATCTGAAGAAATGTCACCCCACGCTTCCTGAAGCACCTCCCACAAATTGGATTGGCTTGATGAGCACTTGCGTACCGACAACAGCTCAATCGGGTTGAGATCTGGTGACTGCGTTGGCCACTTCATTACAGACAGAATACCAGGTGCCTGATTCTTCCCTAAATAGTTCTTGCATAATTTTTTAGGTTTGCTTTGGGTCATTGTCCTGTTGGAGGTGGAAATTGGCTCCAGTCAAGTGCTGTCCACAGGGTATGGCATGGCGTTGCAAAATGGAGTGATAGCCTTCCTTATTCACAGTACCTTTTACCTTGTACAAATCTCCCACTTTACCAGCACCAAAGCAGCCCCAGACCATCACATTACTTCCACCATGCTTGACAGATAGCGTCAGGCACTCTTCCAGCATCTATTCACTTGTTCTGCATCTCACAAATGTTCTTCTGTGTGATCCAAACACCTCAAACTTCGATTTGTTTCTCCATAACACTTTTTTTCAATCTTCCTCTGTCCAATGTCTGTGTTCTTTTGCCAATATTAATCTTTTCCTTTTATTGGCCAGTCTCAGATATGGCTTTTTCTTTGCCACTCTGCCTAGAAGGCCAGCATCCCGGAGTCGCCTCTTCACTGTAGACATTGACACTGTCGTTTTGCGGGTACCATTTAATGAAGCTGCCAGTTGTGTCTATTTCTCAAACTAGAGACTCTAATGTACTTGTCTTCTTGCACAGTTGTGCACTGGGGCCTCCCACTTCTCTTTCTACTCTGGTTAGAGCCTGTTTGTGCTGTTCTCTGAAGGGTGTAGTACACACCGTTGCAGGAAATGTTCAGTTTCTTGGCAACGTCTCGAATGGAATAGCCTTCATTTCTAAGAACAAGAATAGACTGTCGAGTTTCACATGAAAGTTCTCTTTTTCTGGCCATTTGGAGAGTATAATCGAACCCACAAATGTGATGATCCAGATAGTCAACTAGCTCAAAAAAAGGCCAGTTTTATAGCTTCTCTAACGAGCAAAGCCGTTTTCAGCTGTGCTAACATAATTGCACAAGGGTTTTGTAATCATCCATTAGTCTTCTAATGCACTTAGCAAACACAATGTACCATTAGAACACTGGAGTGATGGTTGCTGGAAATTGGCCTCTATACACCTATGTAGATATTCCTTTAAAAACCAGATGTTTGCAGTAGGGGTGTGCACCGGCCACTTTTCGTGTTTTGTGTTTTGGTTTTGGATCTGGATCTTTCTTCGTGTTTTGGATCTGGATTGGTTTTGCCAAAACCACCCTTCCGTGTTTTGGGTTCTGGGTTTTGTGTTTTGGATCTTTATTTTTTTTTTAAAAAGCATAAAAACAGCTAAAATCACAGAATTTGTTGGTTTCTCTGCTCCTATGCTATTATTAACCTCAATAACCTTAATTTCCACTCATTTCCAGTCTATTCTGAACACCTCACACCTCACCATAGTGTTTTTATGTCCAAAAGGTTGCACCGAGGTAGCTGGATGACTATGCTAAGCGACACGAGTGGGCGGCACAAACACGTGACCCATCTAGGAGTGACACTGCAGTGGCAGACAGGATGGCAGTTAGAAAAACTAGGCCCCAAACTGTACATAATGCAAAGAAAAAAAAGAAGTGCAAGATGGAATTGTCCTTGGGCCCTCCCACCCACCTTTATGTTGTATAAACAGGACATGCACACTTTAACAAATCAATCATTTCAGCGCCAGGGTCTGCCACACAACTGTGGCTGAAATGATTGGTTCGTTTGGGCCCCCACAAAACAAGCTGGCAATTAATGTGTCCCTGCACAAACTGGCTCTACGGAGGCAAGATGTCATCCTCATCCACCGATTCCTCACCCTCTTCAGTGTGTACATCCTCATCCTCACAAAGTATTAACTCGTCCCCACTTGAATCCACCACCACAGGTCCCTCTGTACCTTCTGGAGGCTGGTCTCCCTGGAAGAGCTGATAATTCATTTTGATGAACATCATCTTCTCCACATTCTGTGGAAGCAACCTCCTACGCCTTTCGCTGACAAGGTTCCCGGCTGCACTAAACACTCTTTCGGAGTACACACTGGAGGGGGGGGCAACTCGGGTAAAATAGAGCCAGCTTGTACAGGGGCCTCCAAATTGCCTCTTTTTCCTGCCAGTACAGGTATGGACTGTCTGACATGCCTACTTGGATGCTGTCACCGATGTAATCCTCCACCATTCTGTCAATGGTGACAGTATCATATGCAGTGACAGTAGACATGTCAGAAATTGTTGCCAGGTCCTTCAGTCCGGACCAGATGTCCAAACTTGGTCCTGTCTGCCCTGCATCACCGCCAGCGGGTTGCGTAGGATACCTAAGTTTTTTCCTGGCAGCCCCAGTTGCGGGAGAAAATGAAGAAGGAGCCGTTGACGTGTCACGTTCCGCTTCAGCTGACAGTGTGTTCACCAGCAGGTCTTTGCACCTCTGCAGGCTTGTGTCGGCCGGAAAGAAAGACACCACATAGGCTTTAAACCTAGGATCAAGCACGGTGGCCAAAATTTAGTGGTCTGATTTCAACAGATTGACCACCCTGGAATCCTGGCAAAGCGAATGAAGGGCTTCATCCACAAGTCCCACATGCCGAGCGGAATCGCTCCGTCTTAGCTCCTCCTTCACTTTCTCCAGCTGCTTCTGCAAAAGCCTGATGAGGGGAATGACCTGACTCAAGCTGGCTGTGTCTGAACTGACTTCACGTGTGGCAAGTTCGAAGGGCTGGAGAACCTTGCACAACACGGAAATCATTCTCCACTGCGCTTGAGTCAGGTGCATACCACCTCCTTTGCCTATGTCATAGGTGGATGTATAGGCTTGTATGGCCTTTTGCTGCTCCTCCATTCTCTGAAGCATATAGAGGGTTGAGTTCCACCGCGTCACAACCTCTTGCTTCAGGTGATGGCGGGGCAGGTTCAAGAGTGTTTGCTGGCGTTCCAGTCTTCGGCACGCAGTCGCTGAATGGCGAAAGTGGCCAGAAATTTTTCGGGCCACCCAAAGCGTCTCCTGCACGCCCCTGTCGCTTTTCAGAAAATTCTGCACCACCAAGTTTATTGTGTGAGCAAAACATGGGACGTGCTGGAATTTGCCCAGATGTAATGCCTGCACAATATTGGTGGCGTTGTCAGATATCACAAATCCCCAGGAGAGTCTAAGTGGGGTAAGCCACTGGGCGATGATTTCCCTCAGTTTCTCTAAGAGGTTGTCGGCGGTGTGCCTCTTACTGAAACCGGTGATACACAGCGTAGCCTGCCTTGTAACGAGCTGGCGTTTCTGAGATGCTGCTACTGGTGACGCTGCTGCTGTTGCTGCGTAAGGTGATACATCTACCCAGTCGGCTGTCACAGTCATATAGTCCTTAGTCTGCCCTGTTCCACTTGTCCACATGTCCGTGGTTAAGTGGACATTGTGTACAACGGCATTTTTCAGGACACTGAGGACACTTTTTCTGACGTTTCTGTACAGTCTCGGTATCGCCTGCCTAGTGAAGTGGAATCTAGACGGGATTTGGAACTGGGGACACACTACCTCCAT
The DNA here is from genome assembly GCA_031769625.1 of Taudactylus pleione. Taxonomy (NCBI): domain Eukaryota; kingdom Metazoa; phylum Chordata; class Amphibia; order Anura; family Myobatrachidae; genus Taudactylus; species Taudactylus pleione. The sequence goes on from JAUIMM010000519.1 coordinate 10,897,240, forward strand.
CAATTGTCTAAATCCCACTGCACTAATGGCGGATACCGGACGCACGTCTAACACCAACATAGCAGTCAAGGCCTCAGTTATACGTTTTGCTTCAGGATGACTGCTGTCGTACTTCATCCTCCTCGCTAAGGACTGTTGGAGGGTCAATTGTTTAGTAAAAGTAGTGGTGTTCCTACTTCCTCTCTGGGATGATGAACGACTCCCAGCAGCAGCAACAGCAGCAGCGGCAGCAGTAGGCGTAGCAATGCAGGATCCTCCAGAGGAATCCCGGATAGGAGAGTCAGTCATGCCAGTGACATGGCCTGCAGGACTACTTCCGATCCTGACTAAGGAGGAAATTGACGAGGAGGGAGTTGACGGTGTGGTTTGCAGGCGCTTGGATACAACAGGACAACGGGATTTAGGTGTCCCTGGACTGCTTACGGTCTTAGCCAAAGTTTCTGAACTTGACAGTAACTTTTTATGAACGCGCTGCAGGTGCCGTATAAGGGAGGATGTTCCTAGGTGGTTGACGTCCCTACCCCTACTTATTTCACCTTTACATATGGTACATATGGCAAGACAGTTGTTGTCCGGATTTGGATAGAAATATTGCCAGACCAAAGAGGTGGAATGTTTGGTCTTCTGCCCAGGCATGACCGTGATGGGCTTTTTCATCCCACGGACAACAACTGTCTCCCCCGGAGCCTGATTTAAACAAACCACATCACCATCAGAATCCTCCTCGCCAACTTCCTCCTCAGCGCCAGCTACACCAGTATCCTCATCCTGTTGTACTTCAACAGTGACATCTTCAATTTGCATATCAGCAAGTGGACTGTGGGTGCTCCTTTCAGCACTTGCAGGGGGCGTGCAAATGGTGGAAAGAGCCACCTCTTCCCGTCCAGTGCTGGGAAGGTCAGGCATCGCAACCACCACCACACTTGGACTCTCCTTGGGGATTTGTGATATCTTCTTAGAAAGCACAGTTCTTCGCTGTGCTTTTGCCAGCTTAACTCTTTTGATTTTTTTAGTGGGAGGAGTGCTTCCATCGTCATGTGAAGCTGAACCACTAGTCATGAACATACTAGGGATCGACTTTAGCCGTTCCTTGCCACTCCGTGTCGTAAATGGCATATTGGCAAGTTTATGTTTCTCTTCAGCTGATTTAAATGTCTTTTTCAAGGTCATTTTCCTGAACTTTGCCATTTGGGATTGTATGTGCCCTCTACTATGACATTGGGCATCGGCCTTGGCAGACGACGTTGATGGCATGTTATCGTCTATGTCATGACTAGTGGCAGCAGCTTCAGCACTAGGAGGAAGTGGTTCTTGATCTTTCTCTATTTTATTTTTATCGGAGAAAGTTTGGTCCTCCATTTATGTTATATCGATTTGATATATACGTGCGGCTAAACACAGAAAATAATTTTTTTTTTGGTTTGGACTGGAGTGTACTTTCGGGGGTTACAGCACCCTTTAACGGTCAAGCCAGCCGGCCCTTTACTTATGACACAGGCGCACGCTTGGCACTACTTTGTTGATGCACGTGCGGCTACTGCGCACACAATTCACAAACACAGAAAATAATTTTTTTTTGGTTTGGACTGGAGTGTACTTTCGGGGGTTACAGCACCCTTTAACGGTCAAGCCAGCCGGCCCTTTACTTATGACACAGGCGCACGCTTGGCACTACTTTGTTGATGCACGTGCGGCTACTGCGCACACAATTAACAAACACAGAAAATAATTTTTTTTTTGGTTTGGACTGGAGTGTACTTTCGGGGGTTACAGCACCCTTAACAGTCAAGCCAGCCGGCCCTTTACTTATGACACAGGCGCACGCTTGGCACTACTTTGTTGATGCACGTGCGGCTACTGCGCACACAATTCACAAACACAGAAAATAATTTTTTTTTGGTTTGGACTGGAGTGTACTTTCGGGGGTTACAGCACCCTTTAACGGTCAAGCCAGCCGGCCCTTTACTTATGACACAGGCGCACGCTTGGCACTACTTTGTTGATGCACGTGCGGCTACTGCGCACACAATTCACAAACACAGAAAATAATTTTTTTTTGGTTTGGACTGGAGTGTACTTTCGGGGGTTACAGCACCCTTTAACGGTCAAGCCAGCCGGCCCTTTACTTATGACACAGGCGCACGCTTGGCACTACTTTGTTGATGCACGTGCGGCTACTGCGCACACAATTCACAAACACAGAAAATAATTTTTTTTTTGGTTTGGACTGGAGTGTACTTTCGGGGTTTACAGCACCCGTAACGGTCAAGCCAGCCGGCCCTTTACTTATGACACAGGCGCACGCTTGGCACTACTTTGTTGATGCACGTGCGGCTACTGCGCACACAATTCACAAACACAGAAAATAATTTTTTTTTTGTTTGGACTGGAGTGTACTTTCGGGGGTTACAGCACCCTTTAACGGTCAAGCCAGCCGGCCCTTTACTTATGACACAGGCGCACGCTTGGCACTACTTTGTTGATGCACGTGCGGCTACTGCGCACACAATTCACAAACACAGAAAATAATTTTTTTTTGGTTTGGACTGGAGTGTACTTTCGGGGGTTACAGCACCCTTTAACGGTCAAGCCAGCCGGCCCTTTACTTATGACACAGGCGCACGCTTGGCACTACTTTGTTGATGCACGTGCGGCTACTGCGCACACAATTCACAAACACAGAAAATAATTTTTTTTTTGGTTTGGACTGGAGTGTACTTTCGGGGTTTACAGCACCCTTAACGGTCAAGCCAGCCGGCCCTTTACTTATGACACAGGCGCACGCTTGGCACTACTTTGTTGATGCACGTGCGGCTACTGCGCACACAATTCACAAACACAGAAAATAATTTTTTTTTTGGTTTGGACTGGAGTGTACTTTCGGGGGTTACAGCACCCTTAATGGTCAAGCCAGCCGGCCCTTTACTTATGACACAGGCGCACGCTTGGCACTACTTTGTTGATGCACGTGCGGCTACTGCGCACACAATTCACAAACACAGAAAATAATTTTTTTTTTGGTTTGGACTGGAGTGTACTTTGGGGGTTACAGCACCCTTTAACGGTCAAGCCAGCCGGCCCTTTACTTATGACACAGGCGCACGCTTGGCACTACTTTGTTGATGCACGTGCGGCTACTGCGCACACAATTCACAAACACAGAAAATAATTTTTTTTTGGTTTGGACTGGAGTGTACTTTCGGGGGTTACAGCACCCTTTAACGGTCAAGCCAGCCGGCCCTTTACTTATGACACAGGCGCACGCTTGGCACTACTTTGTTGATGCACGTGCGGCTACTGCGCACACAATTCACAAACACAGAAAATAATTTTTTTTTTGGTTTGGACTGGAGTGTACTTTCGGGGGTTACAGCACCCTTAACGGTCAAGCCAGCCGGCCCTTTACTTATGACACAGGCGCACGCTTGGCACTACTTTGTTGATGCACGTGCGGCTACTGCGCACACAATTCACAAACACAGAAAATAATTTTTTTTTGGTTTGGACTGGAGTGTACTTTCGGGGGTTACAGCACCCTTAACGGTCAAGCCAGCCGGCCCTTTCCTTATGACACAGGCGCACGCTTGGCACTACTTTGTTGATGCACGTGCGGCTACTGCGCACACAATTCACAAACACAGAAAATAATTTTTTTTTTGGTTTGGACTGGAGTGTACTTTCGGGGGTTACAGCACCCTTAACGGTCAAGCCAGCCGGCCCTTTACTTATGACACAGGCGCACGCTTGGCACTACTTTGTTGATGCACGTGCGGCTACTGCGCACACAATTCACAAACACAGAAAATAATTTTTTTTTGGTTTGGATTGGAGTGTACTTTCGGGGGTTACAGCACCCTTTAACGGTCAAGCCAGCCGGCCCTTTACTTATGACACAGGCGCACGCTTGGCACTACTTTGTTGATGCACGTGCGGCTACTGCGCACACAATTCACAAACACAGAAAATATATTATTTTTTTAGCACTTGGGGGGAGCACCCCTGATGGACAGAGCACCCCCTGGACAACACTACAGCACCCCTTTAGGACTGGGACACTGCACAGGACTTTGGAGTGGACACAGCCCCTATGGAGAACTGACTGCGCAACACAGTCCAGCCAGCCCCTATGGACTTTGAAGTAGTGGACACAGCCCCTATTAACAACAGCAGCACAGCACAACACAGCCAGCCCCTATGGACTTTGAAGTAGTGGACAACAGCAGCACTACACTACACTACACTACACAGCCCTAACTCCCACCCTCCCTCTTCACTGTCCACAGCCGAGTGAGAAAATGGCGCCGACGCGGGTACCTTATATAGGATCCAAAACCCGCGAGACTCGGAAGGCGGGATGATGACGTTTTGCCTCGATTTCAGATCCGAGTCAGGCGGGAAAAGTCGAGCCTGACTCGGATCAGACTCGGATCGGGGGGGCTCGGGGGGGTTCGGATTTCAGAAATCCGAACCCACTCACCCCTAGTTTGCAGCTAGTATAGTCATTTACCACATTAGCAATGTATAGAGTGTATTTCTGATTAATTTAATGTTAACTTCATTGAAAAAAACATTTTTTTATTTTTGAAAGAAAAGCAAAGTGACCCTAAACTTTTTAACGGTGGTGTATATGCATTCATCATGGTACTGGTTCTCAACCACTTGTCTGGTAGTATCAGGTAGTGCTGCCTAACACCCCCACAGCTAAAACCCGGGTTGCTGCTACGTGTAAAAGAGGCCAGGGTTGGATTCCCGTGTCGACTGACCTAGCAATCCAACCTGGGTAGTTTGCAGGGTTTAACTCAGGAACGACCCGTGTAACCCTTCTCTGTAAACGGATAACCTGGGTCCTGTTTACAGTATAGGGAGTTCACGGTTTACCGGCACTTGTAGATGATGTCACCTCTAAGCACTGGCAGACAAGTTCTACTGCATCCATGTGAAGTGTGAACGGTGCCGATCTGGGAATAATACGTGTCGGCGCCGCGGCCTGAAGGTGGTCTGTCCTGTGTCTGACCCAGTTTGGAATCTTGGACCCGATTCAGACCTGCTCGCTAGATGTGTATGCAAACTGAGTAGGCAGTCCTGTCGCACAGCAATGTATTAGCACGCTCAGTATTTCTTATAGACACCCACCAGCCTGTTTTAAGACGCCCACTTGTGCACGTCATGTCCAGGAAGTGTATGCAACCATTGGTACATCGGATGCTATCGCAGCACTTGAGGTTGACCATATCCTGCCGCAAACACTGCGAGTACTTCAGTGTAAAAACCAGCCAGGTGATGTGTACTATGATGCTGTCTTATAATTATGCACACCTCTAAAACCTTATAATTATGCACACCTCATTGAAATGCTCAGACACGCCTGCTTTTGCCCCTTCACTCCCCCATTTTTAATGGCCAGCCCCTGTTACCACCTACAAATGGCTTCCCCTGTCACTCACTGTGCTGGGCTGTCTATGTGCAGGGAGCGGATGCATTGTGAACTTTCACTAAGGTATACACATGCGCCCTGCGATGCATACACACTGCATACACACTGCATACACACTGCATACACACTGCATACACACTGCATACCATGGGCAGCAGCGAGAGTATGCATCTTAGCGAGTGGGTCTGAATCAGGCCCCTTGTTCCAAATACTGGGTCAGACCCGGGAATTTAGTGTAAAAGAGGTATAACATAACATATTTAACACAAAAAACCTCTAGACATAAGATTTTTTACTTTTATTTCAAATCACAGCATTCAATTAAGTATACAACATATAAGCTATTTCTCATTGCATCAAGAGAAATGTTATCCTACAAAGAAAGAAGGATATACCATAATCATTGCAATGTTTTGCTTAGATTTTATCACTTCACCATGAATTAATGTGAGGGATTTAGGGCCTCATTCAGAGCCGTTCGCTATTTGCGGTCGTTCGTTTAAAAACAAGGGGTGGCTATTCAAATGATCCGTGCGCAAATTGCAGTCTGTTCACACCTCTAAGTCTGAACGAACGAGCAAAACATACGCTCGTTTATTTGATAAAAACGCCCCCTGGCCGCTCGCAACATACGTCATGTCCGCTATTTATTAGATTAATCGAGTACATCGACCAGCGTATGAACTGCTCGCTATTCTTGTGGTTGGTGTTTGCTACCACAATCTTGCGAGCAGTTCTGGCTATAAAATAACCCAGTGACGTGCTCAATGACGCTGCTGTATTAATTATACACACCCATAAAATGCCCGTTTTGACCTTTAAGCACGCCTGCGATCGGATTCCACTCCCCCGTTTACAAGCACCTTCCCCTGTTACCACCCACATACGCCTCATTCTGTCACTCAAAATAGCAGGCACTCGCTATATAGCGTACAAACGATTTTCGGCCGCACTGACTGGTTCGCGCATGCGTACTAAAAACCGTATGCATGCGCAGATGTGCGAACATCGCTCGGAACGAGCGTACTGCCGCTAGCGAGCGGCTCTGAATGAGGCCTCTGTACTGTGTTTTGTTCTTAGCTATTACTTTATTGTTCATTCACATAATTCAGACAAATAATTTATTTGCGTAAGTTTATGAATATTTATGATACACAGTAAATTTTCATAGTAAAGAAACATGGCTGTTATGGTTTCTTTCTATTCATACAATTTCACAGACATTTTAGCTGGGTACGCACTGATAGATATATCTGTAGTGCATCAGCGGGTGTGTACAACCGTTATGTATGGGAACGACATTGTTTACAGACATATCTGATCGGCCCTGCAGCACAGCCGGATGTTAAATATCTAACAGATATATCGGTTCATGTGGCTGTCTATATGGCCGACCCACCGACAGCCCGATATGCTTGCAGAAGAAGTAGTTGAATATGACGTTACCAGTGTATGCTCATATTCATATGGTTCTGTAGTAAGTGTATATGCACTTACCAATCGTTATAGGTCACGATCAGGTGTGTACCCAGCTTTAAGGGTAAATTTGCTAAAGTGCGGGTTTTTAAAAGTGAAGATGTTCCCCATAGCAACCAATCAGATTCTAGCTATTATCTTCCAGAAAGTGCTAGATTAAGTAGAATCTGATTGGTTGCTATGGGCAACATCTCATAGAAACATAGAATTTTATGGCAGATAAGAACCACTTGGCCCATCTAGTCTGCCCCTTTTCATGTATCCTTTTGGCAACTTCAACCCTATTTGCTCCTTACATTTCTCTTAAGGATATTCTAATGCCTATCCACCGTCTTAGCTTCAACCACCTCTGATGGGAGGCTATTCCACTTATCCACTACCCTTTCTGTGAACCCACCACCCTCCAGTTTCAGTGCATGTCCTCGTGTTCTTGTACATCTCTTCCTTTGAAGAATGTCTCCCTCCTGTACCTTGATGTATTTGAAAGTTTCTAGAATGTCCCCCCTTTCCCTTCTCTGTTCCAAACTATACATATTAAGATCTTTTAGTCTTTCCCGGTAAGTTCTGTGCTGTAGGCCATGCACCATTTTAGTTACCCTTCTTTGTACCGTCTAATGTATTTATATCCTTCTGGAGATATGGCCTCCAGAACTGAACACAGTATTCAATTACAATTCTATAAACCCGCACTAGTAAATATACTCCATGTATGAATATCACCTTCAAAATGTTGTTTACTGGGCACTGCCATAATTATATTTTGCAAAGAAGCCACATTTTATACATATGGAGCAGACTGTATTGCACATACAGGCCCTCATTCAGAGGCGGTCGCAAGAAGCGATTGCTCTCTCTGAATGAGGGCGGGCACTTCTTTTTTTTTTTGTGCGGCCTCCTGGTCGCTAGCTAAGCTGTGGGTTACCACTCACAGCTTAGCGACCGACCATGGTGATGATCGAGCAGAATACTCCCCACTGACATCACTGCTGATGTCAGTGCGGCCGCCCACAAAACGGCAAGTGTTCTGTCAGGAACGCCTTCGTTTGTGTAATCACCCCCCACCCCGCCTACAAAACGGGGCGAGCTGTCACTCAACATCGACAGCCGCCCCTTTTGTAGTGAGCTCCGGAGCGAAAGAGTTTCTCTCTCGCTCCGCGGCTTGCGCACGTGCAGTGCGGCCGCTGCACTTGCGCAGGACCAAAACATCGAGGCGCTTGCGACTGACTCTGAATGAGGCCACAGTGCTGTGGCTTACTTATCATACATGACACAAGATATCATGTTGGGCACTATTTTTTCTAAAGAAAATGTGTGCTATGAATCTATATACTTAGTGAACAATGAGCACGCTCTGAATGAGGGCTGGCCTCCATGAAAATGGAGCGTCCTCCTGGACGCTCGTATAGCTGTGGGTCACCACCCACAGGCTATACGAGCGTGCATTTTGATGGCCGCGATGGTCGTGACCATCGCGACCATCGAAACTGCGAGCCGAAGCCTGCGGTTGAGGTTTTCAACCGCAAGCTCCGGAGTGATTTTGGCTCTATCAGAGCCAAAATCACTCCCACTGACATCACTAGTGATGTCAGTGGGCCGGCTTCTGACGGGAGGCGTTCCCGTGGGAACGCCCCCGTCAGGGTGGCACGCCCCCGGCACGCCTACCAAAGGGGGCGTGCTGTCAATCAACATCGACAGCACGCCCCCTTTGATCAGACACAACGAGCGAAGGACTTTCCTTCGCTCGTGGCGTCTGGCGCATGCGCACGACGGAGCTCCCTCCGTCGTGCACATGCTCAGTCCAGAACATCGACCCACTTGCGAGCGGACAGCCGCTCGCGAGTGGGTCTGAATCAGGCCCTATGTGAATTATTCTTCAGATTCTACAATACAGGCTGCTTCATCTGCAACCAAGAGGCACAGATCACATTAGGCATCATATATGCAGGAAAAAACATTCTGCTCCAACATGTACTTAGCAGAGTTCATATCCACCACTGCTCCTTCCTGCAAAATGCAGTGCTGGTTCTCTGCAGATACAATGGTCTATTGGCACTTTATCTCATAGCGCAGTGACAAATGCCAGTAATAGCAACATAAAATATACTAACCTAACCATTTGTGAGATTAAAATGCAAGATAATCATATTTGATTGTGTTGTTCAATAACCCATCACAGATAGATTACTTAAATGTTGAATATAATTTTCCTTAAGAGAGAGAGAGAGAAGTGCATCTTAGATAACATATTATTTATGGTAACTGCATTGATTGCAGGCTGCCTGGTCATAGTTGTCCACACACTGCAGAGCTTGAACTGGCCTGTTGAGTTGACGAGACAAAATGTAGAACATTTCATTAGGTGAACATTAGTATCATAGTACAGTTATTGGAGACTAATCTATGGGCCTGATTCACTATCGATCACAACTGCGATTACGCACACAATCGGGCGATTGTTGCGTTCTGCGCATGCGTATGCATTGCAGTACGTGGACCGGCCACTACGAACGGGACTGCGATCGCAGTGACTACGCAGACCCATTGCAGAGTGATTGACAGGAAGTGCCGTTTGTGGGTGGTGATGGGTGGGTGGTCGGCGGAACGCAGGCGTGCCAATGTGTTTGAACACCGTTGCAGGGGCGTTCAAAAATTAGCCACTGCGATGTATTACGCAGCTTCAGTACTCATAGCGTGCGATGCAGTTAGCAATTTCTGAGTAAGGTCAGACCTTGTGCAATTGTGGGTGAGGCTGCGATGATACTCGATGTTACCAATGGTTTTGCAGTCTTGCTAAACATTACAGATGTGTGTAAAGTAAAGTGGGCGTCCTTGTGTAGTGCTGCAACAGCATAGCAATGGATTAGCATACTAGCGCAGTTGAACTGTGTGCGTAATCGCTATTGCAATCGCAGTTGCGATCAGTAGTGAATCAGGCCCTTTAACCACTAAATGTATTGACTGAGAATGCCATACATGTCTAAGATGATGTATAATGGAAGTACATTGACTAATGGTGAGGTGGGATGTAGTTAGATTACCGACAGTGCCCGACCCGGGACTAAAGATAGGTGTCGAAATCCTGATGCCTATCTTTAGCCCCACGCTGAAATCCCGGCAGCCAGCATCCCAATCAAAGATAAGTGGGGCTTCTTTGGTCTTAGCCATAGGGGGGATTGTTAGGTTTAGGTGCCCCAGGGAGACTTAGGGATAGGCACCCCCCGGGAAGGGCTAAGGTTAGGCTACGGGGAGGGTTAGGGTCAGGCACCCCCCGGTAGGGTTAGGTTTAGGGTGCGAGAAGGGGGAGTTAGGGTTAGTCACCACCGTTGGGGAGGATAGAGTTAGGCACTACGGGGTGAGGTTAGGCACCACTAAGGGAGGATTAGTGTTAGGAGAGGGGGAGGGTTAGGGTACTTACGGCCCCTGTTGGGACTTTCGGTGTCAGTATTTGAACCGGCGGCTATTCAGCCACTGGGATATCATACCGATTCCAGTGAGGTGGTCATAGATACTGCAGCATATCAGTATAATAGATATATGTGCCCTTATTAATGTTCATGCTTAGAGCTCCTGTAGTTCTGAAAGCAACCTTTTCATGACCAATGGTAATTTGCATTGGAACATTCTTAGGGCCTGATTCAGAGATGGACGCTAATTTTGCCACTACTGCGTATTTGTACGCAGCAGCTATGCAAAATTGTGCAAATGCTACAGGAGGCATCTTAAGTAATAAAACGCCCACTGCCATCATCTCTGATCTACTGCTGCCTCCAAAGACTGGATCAACTGCATGAACATTGGACATCTGAGTAACCCTCAGGTTACTCCACATGTCCGGAAAAATCGCGCAGCCACTGGCTTCGGCATGGCCAGAAAACGGGTTCCAGTGGAAAGATCGACAATAAAAAGGTCGACACTGAATAGGTTGATGCCAAATGGTTGACAGTCAATAGGTCGACAGTTACAAAAGGTCAATACACAAAAAGACAACATGGATGTAGGTCGACAGGTACAAAAGGTCAACAGGATTAAAATGTAGACATAAGAATGATCAACACAAAAATTGTCAGCATGTTTCTTTTTGTTTTTCAGGGTTAGGGTTAGACATTTACTAGAAGGATAGGGTTAGGCACTAGAAGGGATGGGAGGGACGGTTAGGTACTTATCCTGACGGTTAGGGTTAGGCACTAGAAGGGATGGTTAGGTACTTATCTTGATGGTTAGGGTTAGGGACTAGGAGGGACGGTTAGGTACTTATCCTGACAGTTAGGGTTAGGCACTAGAGTGGACGGTTAGGTGCTTATCCTGACGGTTAGGGTTAGGCACTAGAAGGGACGGTTAGATACTTATCCTGATGGTTAGGGTTAGGCACTAGGAGGGACGGTTAAGTACTTATCCCGATGATTAGGGTTAGGCACTAGGAGGGACGGTTAGGTACTTATCCCGATGATTAGGGTTAGGCACTAGGAGGGACGGTTAGGTTTAGACACCAAGCGGAGGGCTAGGTTTATGGTTAGGGTGAAGATTAGGGTTAGAAACACTGCAGCATGTCACTCATGTTTCTGCTTGGGGAGGTCTGTGAGCAAATTCACACATGCGCAGAACAGGTTAGCGTACATCACTGAATCAGGCCCTATTTCATCTGAGCATAGTTTTGCTGTAGTTTATTTTTCATTTGTAGTAACCCATGAATTGAATAATTTAATTAAAAAAAAGATTTGAAAATGGTGTTACTGTACATCAATGCATATATTGAGTCTGTTGGCAAGACGTGAAGCAGAGGGAGATGTGTGTATGATTGGCGACCTATGATTGTATGTTTGGCTGCCTTTGTGTGGTTGTGGTGCATTGTATACTTGCCTTCTACCCCATATCTCCACTTCTCTATTTACATTCATCATACAATATTGGTGAAGCCAGACAGCACTACTGTGCATTCTCCATATTCGTTCCTTCAGGGAGGCTTCAACCTCTAACCAAGATGGCCACCGTCTGTACTTCTGCACATGCACGGAACCATCTTGTCACTGTGTAGAGTTCCCCCTCAGCTCCAAAGAGACCCTCATATTACCATGTGTGCCATCCTGCTACTACTGCTAATACTGCTTGCATCCTGCATCGGTACCCACATACAGTCATTGGCTGGTGACCTGTATACTCGCTCCATCCTGGGAGTCTGTATATGCATAACTGTGAGCATGTCTGTACTAATCACATTACTGCTAAATAAATCAGCCCACTGGTTAAGTACTGGGCTGTTCACTGACTCAGGGCATCCATTGGTGTGTACAACTACTACACCACACCACTGCCAATAGTACACACAGATTCCAACAAATATATGTATTCCCCCACTACACATCATACTAGAACACTTATTTTACAAATATTCACTCTACTTACTTGTAGTTATCAATGCAGGAATTATTAAGCTTGTGTTCTTCAATGTAGCGTTTTAGGTCTAATAATGACTCACTATTACAGGAATTTCTGAAACACAAAAAAAATGAGGTGCTATTTACCAATAAGATACATGTGTTAGGTTACAGAAGACAGTCTTTCTTCTCTGTATACAAAAACAAAGGCATGTCCCTGCCAATGGTCCTGTGTCTTATAGAGGATCAGACGATCTACTCACTTGTCCCCAAAGCCAAAAACCTTTCAATAGTTTCCTAAATCCAGGGAACAATAGAATTAAGATATTTACATTGTTGGCAGATACATACAAGAACAGTAGATGCACCCATAAGAAACTGGCAATCGGGATTAACAAGTGTAGTTTGTTAACATGGGGCCTAACCAAAGCAAGATTATATGTAGAAAACTATTTCACTTTTGATACTAAGAGCAAATGAATACATACTGTACTGCTACAAATAATACTTAGCATATAAACTAAAAGTAAATGTATTTATTGGTATTAAAGGGTACAACTTAAAGGCTGTGGGCCCCCGATGTAGGTTTTGGCCATGGGACCCCTTCCTCTACGTACATTTACTAGATTGCACGCTGTGGTATTATTGCTAACACAGCTCCTTCTTCTGTCCTGTACTGAACTCCAAAATAGGGCTCACACAGCCAATACCATCTGTGCCTGACAGAAGGTCCATTTCCACAGGCGCTTCTCCTCCCGAATACACTATTGCCCTTATTCTGAGAACAACTAAGCCTGTGTCTTTCTAGCACACATTATCAGTGCAAGAGTATCAGGGTCACATCCGTGGGTGTAATTACAGCCAATTTAGAGGACTAAGGGCCAGGTTCAGAGTTGTACACTATTGCTGAAGCATGTGCAAGTTTTTCAGCTGAGGATTTGCGCAAATATGCTAATGCAACAGCCGCCGGGACTGAGACGTCCACCTGAGCCATCGCAGCTGTCTGGAACTGCCTACACATACGCAGCATGGGACGCAGATCAGGCAAACATCGACTCCTTGATTCAGTCTATGGTCACTCAGATGGGCGCCGGAACTTGAACGCTGGAGCCATGTTTCCCGCATATGGGATTGCAGACACAGGATGTGACATGCCCCTGAAATGGTTAAGACATGCCTATGTATTTATCTGACACTCCCCTTTGCCTTCACCAAACTTTCTCTGCCTGTCAATCACACTGCAAATAAAGACTTGCACGGTTCGAATACTGTAATGTACTCTGACAGTGTGACTCAGATGTATGTGAACTGGCAAAAAATCGTTTTATTTACAAAAAAACATAAGTATAACGTCCAATTCTGTATCAGCCCCTAAAAACTAAGAAGAAAACAAGCCAGTATGGTCCTCTGAGCCTGTGGACACAATGATTGGGCAGGTAGTGATAGATAGGTGTAATGTATATACAATTCCCCAACTGCTTCAGAGTGACCATTATGGTTTGAGTTGGATCTCATTACGGAGGGTGACATGCAGTTAGTAAGATAGAGTTGTTGGAGAGGAGATTTCTTGAGTGGAGATCAGTAATTTCTAGTTACCTACAGAACACTGTATAACTAGGGGACTATAACTAATATAGTTAATATAGTTAGTTTAGTTACCCTCCACTATGTATGGAGCAATGGAATCCTTGTGGTGTAATAGAAATATAATAATAATGTGGCACCATACAATACAAGCATCTATCTGAAGTGATAAGAACAGGAGCCATGTCTAGATGCACTGGGTCCACCAACCTGAGCTGCCATATAGTGGTGTAACCAATTTGCAGCGATGTGAATTTGGAATGTGTGGCTGCCCACAGAACTGGTAGCCCAGCATGGCGTTTTTTCCTGTGCACATCTTTCATGTTGGTTGTTGTGAGGTGCTGAACAAAGAGTCATAGTGCTGGCATTTCACGCCCGTCTCTGCTCATTGAGTACGCTGCTTGAGACACAGGGGAACCAGAAACTCAATGATTATGACATTTATTTTATGTCAGGAAAGGGGTAGTTTAAGAGAGGAGGGGGCCAATGTGCAGACTCATAGCAGGCCCCCTCCTTTCTGTGGTGCCGTAAACTATGGTATTGTGCAGTTCTCTGGTAACATGGTGCCTGCGTCATGGCCCACGTAATCTTCTCTACTGCGCATGCGCAAATCTCCGCACATATGGCCACTGCTCCATTTTCCCGGTGATTTGTTCTGCTGCTGCTGTAGTGCCGAAAAGGGACTCCAGAGAGGTAAGTATTAAACATGGGTACATAGTGTGCAGTGTGGGCACACCTTGCACCCATTATAGATACGCCAATGTGTCAGGAATATCATATAACAATACAATATTTAAGTGACCTAACCATTCTTTGAATCATGCAATATTGTTTATATAATATTCCTGCCATTGAAACAAATTATTCATAGTTTTTTGACAGTTAAGCGCTGATTTCTCTATATTTCTCTTACACCAGACACCTCCTCATAGGCATTTAGTTATATTTGTGGCTTCAACTGGAGTTCTGAATTTGCAAAACGGGATGCGTGGTTGTGGGTGGGAAGGTTTGTGCATTGCCATTACTCCTTTCTAGCAGCAGGGCGGTGACACTTACTAGCATTACACTGGTACAATGCATATTGCCAGAACTAAGAATAGAAACCATTGTGTTGCAGCAGCATTGCATTTTGCTGTACAAAATTAAGCTAAAATCCACATATCAACCACATTTGAATCTGATATGTTGTTTCTTTGGAGTTTGTACTTACATTTTTTAAGTGCCATTTGGCATAAGGCCTAAATGCAGCAAAGGGGTTAAGGTATGGCCAGTCAATTAAAGAGATAGGTTGTCTGAATGTTGAATTTTAGCTCCTTGTCAAGTTAACTTGAGACCCCAGTTATATACAGTGATATAGTATACTGTCCTAACACTGAATACTAGGTGTATGTGCATAAAGCATGATAGTGAGCTATTGATCGTATCATCATGCTGTCCATATGTTAGCTGTTTGTAAATGTCTGTATAATCAGCATGGGCTTTTTACATCAGCCCTCACAGTGTGCCTCTGACTGGAGTATCTGCATGTCTGCTGGCCTATAGGGTTGGGTATGGGATGCCGGCATTCGGGATCCCAGTGGTCAGAATCCCAACGCTGGAATCCCGAAAGAGTTAGGATACCGACACCTGTCTATAGGTATCTTAACCCCCTCCCTTACCTTCCCTCCCCACAGCATAAACCTAACCCTCCCCCCCTAGTGCCTAACCCTCCCCCTAACACTCCCTCCCCACAGCCTAAACCTAACCCTCCCCCCTAGTGCTAAACCCTCACCCTAACTCCTAACCCTCACCCTAACTCCTAACCTGGCTGTCGGTACTGTAACTCCATCCTGGCCTGTATCTGACTGCATGTGTGTAAGCACACCCTTACTGTGTGAGCATGTGTGTAAGCACACCCTTACTGTGTGAGCATGTGTGTAAGCACACCCTCGCTGTGTGAGCATGTGTGTAAGCACACCTTTACTGCGTGAGCATGTGTGTAAGCACACCCTCGCTGTGTGAGCATGTGTGTAAGCACACCCTTGCTGCGTGAGCATGTGTGTAAGCACACCCTCGCTGTGTGAGCATGTGTGTAAGCACACCCTCGCTGTGTGAGCATGTGTGTAAGCACACCCTCGCTGTGTGAGCTTGTGTGTAAGCACACCCTCGCTGTGTGAGCATGTGTGTAAGCACACCCTTGCTGCGTGAGCATGTGTGTAAGCACACCCTCGCTGTGTGAGCATGTGTGTAAGCACACCCTCGCTGTGTGAGCATGTGTAAGCACACCCTCGCTGTGTGAGCTTGTGTGTAAGCACACCCTCGCTGTGTGAGCATGTGTGTAAGCACACCCTTACTGTGTAACCATGTGTGTAAGCACACCCTCGCTGTGTGAGCATGTGTGTAAGCACACCCTTGCTGTGTGAGCATGTGTGTAAGCACACCCTCGCTGTGTGAGCTTGTGTGTAAGCACACCCTCGCTGTGTGAGCATGTGTGTAAGCACACCCTTACTGTGTAACCATGTGGGTAAGCACACCCTTGCTGTGTGAGCATGTGTGTAAGCACACCCTTACTGTGTAACCATGTGTGTAAGCACACCCTTGCTGTGTGAGCATGTGTGTAAGCACACCCTTACTGTGTAACCATGTGTGTAAGCACACACTTACTGTGTAACCATGTGTGTAAGCACACCCTTACTGTGTGAGCATGTGTGTAAGCACACCCTTACTGTGTGAGCATGTGTGTAAGCACACCCTTACTGTGTGAGCATGTGTGTAAGCACACCCTTACTGTGTGAGCATGTGTGTAAGCACACCCTTACTGTACTCAGGCTGTGTTTGCTTCTGGCACCTCGTGCCACCTCTCCAGTCTCAATGAGGTGCGAGTGTCAGACTCTGCATTCGCTCATATGCGCACGTTCTCTTTGTGGGCATACACAGTGCAAATTTGCATATTTTATGCCATACAGCGTAAGTCCCACTCTGCATCAGCCCCTAAATCTGTCATACATGTCACAGTCACTTCTGTTTACCTGTCCTCTCCTTTAATATCATCAATCACCCAGAGCTTCACTTCAGATACTTTAGCTGGATCCATATTGGGAATTTCAACTGTTCTTAAAATACTGAAAGACGAAAAATATATTTGTAAAAGTGTTTAAGTACAATGTCAATGTTTCTAACTAAAATAAAATCAACAATGTGCAAAGTTAAAGTACTTAACAAATCTAAAAGCAGCGAGTGCTTCTATAGTCATATTTATGTCAACCATTAAAAAAAAACCCATTAAAATCCATTTATCGGTTAGTACTCATGGGCGGTTCATATCCACCATGAGTCCATTGCCGTGTACTCCAAGCAAATGGTGGTGAGTGGTGACCAACCCATACTTGCAGTTGGGCAGTGATGGGGACGCATATTTGAAAAGGGGGTGTGGCCAAATGCAGTGATTATCATAGAATCGTGTCACAATGCCCCACCCCCTCCTCACAGACCGTGGATTCTGCCCACTTCACTACCCGAAAAATCGGGAACCTCCCGCAGGTTCTGAGAGAGTAGGCAAGTATGGACCAACCCGATCCTCAATCATGTGCTCACAGTTCTCCACAAATCCCATACTTGTTAAAGGAGACTGAGGAGGGCGGGAATTATCAAACATCGCAATTTGAATGCGATACATCCCGCCACTTACTGCATGCACAGCGGCATTTATTAGCGCTGCATGCATGTAGATATGTGATTAATAGCACAAAGTACATCTCTTCCACAGGCCCGCCAAGAGCCGTGGAGGGCCCCGGTAACAGGGGGTGTGGCCTAATCATGGGAGGCGTGGCCATGCCCCCTTGCCGAGAAAAAAAAATTTGCAGCGCCGCTTTGCGGCACTGCACATTGGGGAGGAGGCGCTCTGAGCCCCCTCAGCCCGGCGCAAAGCCAGGGGGGGCGCGATCAGTGTGATCGCTCCCCCGCACAGGCATAGGAGACTGCTGTGGCTGCTGCTCAGCAGCCACGAGCAGTCTACAACTGCAGCTCAGCACACGCTGTGTGCTGGGCTGCTGTGAGGGTGGGAGCAGCGCCGGACCCGGGCCCCCGCCAAGCCCCTCAGGAAGCTCGGGCCCTGGTAATCTGTACCCGCTCCCCTCTCGGCGCCCCTGCTCTTCCAATAAGAGCTGTCCTTTGCAGCGTGAGGACTTACAGATTTATGACCCGGGAGTTCTAATGCGCATGTGTGGCCGTCGGCCAGTGCAAGCCACGGGGGACCCTGGGAGGGATCCTATTGGATCCCTCTCTGGGAATAATACGGAAAGAAGCCCATAGGCTTCTATCAGGCAGTGCCAGCTATAGTTGACGTTGCCTATCAGGTACAAGCACCGGAAAGTTTCACTTTCCGGAGCTTGATACATATGGTATGGGGAATGACCGTCATTTGCCATTAGTACATCCCACCCAGAGCCCCTAATGGTGCAGTTTGCTATGTTCTTGTGTACGCTTAGTAAAAGGTGATGCAGTGCTCCATTTATCATCTATCTGCCAATACATATTACATTTATTACATATTACATTTATTCCAATGTGTAGTGAGCATAGGAAAAACATTCTTCATAGCAATCAATAGATCTTACCAAGGCAATGGTGACATTGCTCATATATTCATTATAAAATAGAGAGTACCATGGTACCTTTCTTTTCTGGCAATTGCACCATCTGTGGAGCCGTTCAGCATCACATTTACTACTCCACATGATGCTCGGGCAAGCTGACAAAATAAAACAAATATCATCAGTAAAGATCTACCTACAGTACAGTAAGTCTATGGAATATTGCTGTAACAGCATACATGATAACATCAGCAAAGATATACCTACAGGTAAGTACAGTAAGTCTATGGAATATTGCTGTAACAGCTTACATGATAACATCAGAAAAGATTTACCTACAGTACAGTAAGTCTATGGAATATTGCTGTAACAGCATACATGATAACATCAGTAAAGATCTACCTACAGTACAGTAAGTCCATGGAATATCGCTGTAGCAGCTTACACGATAACATCAATAAAGATCTACCTACAGTACAGTAAGTCTATGGAATATCGCTGTAACAGCATACAAGATAACATCAGTAAACAGTAAGGTACATCTGTGACAGCGCAGACCTGCAAATACTACTTTGTAATGTCAGGCAGCTATTATTGCACACATGCACTCAATTTTATAGGTTAATGCATGGATTTGTGAAGATCACATCATTTTCCCTGTCTGATGGGAGGAGTACAACATGGTAACATGAGTGTACCTAACTTTGAATCCACATGCATGAAAGAGCAATATGTCATTTTGTGGAATGAATAGGGGTAAATTTACTAAAGTGACAGTTTTTACAAGTGGAGATGTTGCCCATAAGGTAGCAACCAATCAGATTGTAGCTATTATCTTCTAGAAGGTGCTAGTTAAATGTTAAGTAGAATCTGATTGGTTGCTATGGGCAACATCTCCACTTCTAAAAACTCTCACATTAGTAAATTTGCCCCTACGTGGTGTGGAAGGGTTCATATCATTTTCATAACCCACAAAAGGACTTCATTTATATTAGCACCTCTGAGGTGGAGGCAATTGGGTTTAATTTTGAAACTTCTAGAAGCACTTTTGCTGAAAATGTTACTTTGACCAGAGTGATAAATACATTCAAAGTAAAACACATTTAATAAAAACTGGAAGTTTATCCTCTGTGACCTTATGGTCTTTGACATAATGTTTACTCTCCTTTAGTGCATCTCTTCTGATTTTTCCACCTACCAGTCAACCTTGATACACATCAAGTTTGCAAAGTTATCTCTGGAGAAGCAGAGAGGTATGAACATAGAAATGCATTGTATCCGCCATCTACTGCTCCAGTTAAAAACTATGATGTTTTGGATGCAAAATCTGCAGGTTTCATAAATAGGTTTCTATTACCCACTACAAAAGCAGTAACTATTATATCCATACTTGCCGACTTTTATTAACTTCTCACTGGTATAAACCCAGGGAGGTGTCGCGGCTGGCCACTAAGGGGGCAGGCACTCTGTGTCATTAATCCCTAATGATGCAATTCTCTTAGCCTCATGTCATATTGGCCCAACCCCCTCCCCACAGATCCACAAATCCTGGCATTACACTCCCCATCATGCCCAGTTCACTAGGAAGTAGGGGGGACGCGGGAGATCCACCCCCTCATCCGGGAGACTACCCGAAAAAGAGTCTCTTAGGAATTCTGCAAGACTAAGTAAGTATGACTATATCCATGGCAACTTGTACAGTCAGGTGCATAAATATTGGGACATTGACAGAATTTTCATATTTTGGCCTCTATTCACCACCATAATGGCTTTGAAATGAAACAAACAAGATGTGATTTAACTGCAGACTTTCGGATTTAATTTGAGGGTAATTACATTCAAATCAGGTGAACAGTGTAGGAATTACAACGGTTTCTATATGTGCCTCCCACTTTTTAAGGGGCCAAAAGTAATGGGACAAACTAAACAATCCTAAATCTAACTTTCACTATTTAATACTTTGTTGCAAATCCTTTGCAGGCAATTACAGTCTGAAGTCTGGAATGCATAGACATCACCAGGCGCTGGGTTTCATCCCTGGTGATGCTCTGCCAGGCCTCTACTGCAAATGTCTTCAGTTCCTGCTTGTTCTTGGGGCATTTTCCCTTCAGTTTTGTCTTCATCAAGTGAAATGCATGCTCAATCAGATTCATGTCAGGGGGTTGACTTGGCCATTGCATAACATTCCACTTTTTAGCCTTAAAAAACTCTTTGGTTGCTTTTGCAGTATGCTTCGGGTCATTGTCCATCTGCACTGTGAAGCGCCGTCCAATGAGTTCTGAAGCATTTGACTGAATATGAGCACATAATATTGCCCGAAACACTTCAGAATTCATTCTGCTGATTTTGTCAGCAGTCACATCATCAATAAATACAAGGGAACCAGTTCCATTGGCAGCCATACATGCCCACGCCATGACACTACCACCATCATGCTTCACTGATGAGGTGGTATGTTTTGGATCATGAGCAGTTCCTTTCCTTCTCCATACTCTTCTCTTCCCATCACTCTGGTACAAGTTGATCTTTGTCTCATCTGTCCATAGGATGTTGTTCCAGAACTGTAATGGCTTTTTTAGATGTTGTTTGGCAAACTCTAATCTGATCTTCCTGTTTTTGAGGCTCACCAATGGTTTACATCTTGTGGTGAACCCTCTATATTCACTGTTGTGAAGTCTTCTCTTGATTGTTGACTTTGACACATATACACCTACCTCCTGGAGAGTGTTCTTGATTTGGCCAACTGTTGTGAAGAGGTTTTTATTCATCAGGGAAATAATTCTTCTGTCATCCACCACAGTTGTTTTCCGTGGTCTTCCGGGTCTTTTGGTGTTTCTGAGCTCTCCGGTGCGTTCTTTCTTTTTAAGAATGTTCCAAACAGTTGATTTGGCCACACCTAATGTTTTTGCCATCTCTCTGATGGGTTTGTTTTGATTTTTCAGCCTAATGATGGCTTGCTTCACTGATAGGGACAGCTCTTTGGATCTCATATTGAGAGTCGACAGCAACTGATTCCAAATGCAAATGTCACACCTAGAATCAACTCCAGACCTTTTACCTGCTTAATTGATAATGAAATAGTGAGGGAATAGCCCACACCTGTCCATGAAATACCTTTTGAGTTGATAGTCCCATTACTTTTGGCCCCTTAAAAAGTGGGAGGCACATATATTAGAAACCGTTGTAATTCCTACACCGTTCACCTGATTTGGATGTAATTACCCTCAAATTACATCTGAAAGTCTGCAGTTAAAGTACATCTTGTTTGTTTCATTTCAAAGCCATTGTGGTGGTGAATAGAGGCCAAAATATGAAAATTCTGTCAATGTCCCAATATTTATGCACCTGACTGTATCTAATAGTTACAGTAGGTGTTGGGTCTATTTGTAGGATTTTGTCCTGTTATGTCTTCCTGGAATAACTCGACTATCCTAAAGCTGGCCACACACTAGACCAACTGGGTACACACGTACAGATTTTCTGTCCAACCATCCAACTAGTTGATTGGTTGGAATGAAAATCTGGTAAGGAATGGGAGCAAATGATGATTAGCAATTTGCTCCTAAATGACAGAAAACAGATGAAAATGGCCGTCAGACAAGTTTGTTAAATGTTTGATCTAAACAATTTGTTCAAACAACAGTTTTTGTCCATTTTCCGACGTTTGGGAACAAATTGCTGATTGTCATTTGCTTTCATCCCTTACCAGATTTTCATTCCAACCAAACAACTAGTTGGCTGGTTGGATGTAAGTTGGTCTAGTGTGTGGCCAGCTTAAGAATAGAACCAATCCTATGGATTCATGGGGTTCTGGTTACATGCATAAGCAACACTCCCAATCTTATTGCATTGTAAAAACTACATGAAACTGAACACTGTTTGCAAATGGCATAACTGAGCTGGGGGCCTCATTCAGCAAGGATCTATGATGTGTTCACGGCTATAATCGTACACTCAGTTCTGCTGTGAGAGTATGCTAATAATTGCAATCGCAAAGCACTCACACGGACAACATGCAGACGCCCACTTCCCCTCTCGCACATCCGTAATACCTTGCAATGCAGAAAAAAACATCGGTAACATCGAAGTACATCTGAGCCACTTGCAGATTTAAGGCAGGTCTGACCCTACCACTAAATTGCTAACTTTCCTGCATGCAGTGAGAGCTCAGGCTGCGTATGCCATCGCAGTGGCTAATTTATGCACACCCCTCTAACTGCGTTCGAACCCACTGGCACTCTTATGTTTTTTCTGACCACCTCCCGTCATCACCCCCAATCGGTACTTTCTGTCAATCACTCTGCAATGGGTCTGCGTACTCAATGCTATCGCAGTCCCGATCACAGTAAGGCATATGTGCACTGCGATGCATGCGCTCTACACAACAATTGACCATCTGCCTATGCTTTCGCAGTTGCGATCCTTGCTGAATGAGGCCCTGGATCCCAACAAACCTTACGAGAGTTATATATCCACACAGACAGTAAAATGACTCATATGTAGTGTAAAGCTGTCCACACACTAGACCAACTTACATTCAACCAGCCAACTTGTTGATTGGTTGGAATAAAAATCTGGTAAGGAATGGGAGTAACTTATGATCAGCAATTTGCTGCTAAATGCCAGAAAACAGATAAAAATGGTCGTTCAGACAAGTTTGTTAAATGTTTGATCTAAACTATTTGTTCAAACAACAGTTTTTGTCCATTTTCCAGTGTTTGGGAGCAAATTGCTGATTGTCAGTTACTCCCATACATTACCAGATTTTCATTCCGAGCAATCAACTAGTTGGCTGGTTGGACAGATAATCTTTAGATGTGTGGCCAGCTTAAGTCCTTCCTTAACATTTTTTCTTCCTGTGTAGGAGTCATTGTGAGGGGCTGCATCCAGGAATATTCATAATTCATAAAGAAAAAAGGGACAGTGGGCCTGATTCAGTGAGGATCGCAGTTGCTAATACGCACGCAATCGGCCGATTAATTTGCACTGCGCATACGTACGCATCGCAGTGTGCGAACTAGATGCTGAGATCGCAGAGGCTACGCAGACCCATGACAGAGTGATTGACAGGAGGTACCGTTTGTGGGTGGTGACGTGGGGGGGGGTGGTCGGGTGACCGCAGGCGTGCCAGTGCGTATGAACGCCGTTGCAGCGACGTGCATAAAGTAGCCATATGCAGCCTGAGGCCTGATAGCGTGTGTGGCTGTTAGCAATTTCTGAGTAAGGTCAGGGCTTGTGCAACTGTGCGTATGGGTCCGATGGTACTCGATTGTACCGATGGTTTTGCTATTCTGCTAAGTATGTGTGTAAGGAGTAGTGGGTGTCCTTATATTAGGCTGTGAGCGCAATGCTATACTGCGATCGCAATGCAGTTGCATAACACCGCTGATATTAGTAACTGCGTTGTGTGTGCATTAGCAAAATAGCGATCCTTGCTTAATCAGGTGCAGTATTACTATTTAGGGACACTCAGAGGACTAAACTATAAAATAACAAGTTACAAATGTAATATTATTCTGGAGAGCAAAAGGAAACAAATGGCCAAGTGTAAAGGCAAGCAAAATATAAAACAAACCTTTAAAATGTGAATAATGTATGTAACACTGAATAAAGATTATATGTTGTCAACAATATTAGATTGTGTGTCTATGTTTTTATTTAGCGCTTATTGTATTCCATGCAACCATGTAATCATATCATATTTAAGAACATTTTCATTCTAATTGGTGATTATTATAAGGTGACCGGTAAGGAGTAGTCTTCCTTCTGTTATTAAATGATTAAATAATATTCAGAGCTTGTCGTATGGTTGTTTGTTATAAATACAAATTATATAATCTGACTCTACTACACAACAGTTCACAATTCTCTCACACATGAGGTCTGTTCTTCAGGAAAATGTATTCAACTCTCTTCAGGTTTTGCTGAAAATATATTTGCCCTGTCCCTGGGGTGTATTCATATAATTCGGGAAAGAGCCAGAACGGTATATGGGGATGTTTTTCTGCGACAAAAAATATGTATAAAAGTTATTCCTGTTATTAGAGGGCAAAATAATATCTGCAATTTTGAGTGGGAAGTAGTGGTCCAAGATATAATGGTCCTACAGTATGTATGCAGAATGATCTACAACTGACTGATAGTCCACGTTTATTTGCTTCTCATTCTGCGTGTCCCCTCAGTTGCTTTTTGTACTATTTATTTAATAACGGTGCACAATTATCTACAATCTGGTGGTGATCCACTCATTGATTATTAAGGGGCGTATTTACTTATAACCGAGTACTAGTCCACCTGTTATTCTCTCATACGCTATGTACCTTTGGTTATTATTAGCACCCTTTGTTTAATTAAGGTACACAATTAACTATAACTGGTTACACTGTTTAAATGTTCTCATTGTTAAAACATTCGGTTATTATTAGCACCTTATATTTGTTGATCGTGTATCTTTCTTCATAATCGAATAGTGGTCCACTGGGATGTATTTAAATCACGGCAGTTGGGATGCCGGCACTCAGTATACCGGCGCCGGAATCCCAACACCAGTCAGAATCCCAGCACTCAGTATGACCACCGGGATCCTGATGGTAAGGGGGAGGGTTAGGGGTTAGGGTTAGACACTAGGTGGAAGGTTAGGGTTAGGCACAAGGGGGAGGTTTAAGCTGGGGGTGGGGGAGGTTAGATTTAGGCTGCGGGGCAGAGGGGTAGGGGAAAAATGAAGATACTTACCGACAGGTCTCGGTATCTTAGCTCTGTTGGGATTCCGGCATCGGGATTCTCACCGCCGGGATCTCGTACCTAACCTGGTCCACTATTTATTTAGTAACACTTTATATTTAGAATGTGTACAGAGAGATAATTCTTGCCTTACACTACCATATGAATGATTTGTTATATAGTATACCCTAATAATGTGAATTCAGTATAATGGATCAATTAGCTAGTGCAGTAGTCAATTCCTTCCTGAATATGTATATCCTAATATGTTAGTAATACCTCTTTTCCACCAAAAACGCAGGTCCGACCTGGGTTTTTGGACATAGTTCCAACTCTGGTCAGACCCAGGTCATACCCATTTACACTGCACCTTTGATCTGGGTTACTCCCAGGTCAGCCCTGTTCACACTGAACTCAGGTCTGCCCTGCTAAACCTGTGAGATCATAAAAAGTGGGAGGCGAATGCCCCACAACCACCAATCAGCTAATTTTAGGCATGATCCAGGTCAGATAACCCGGGTTGCACCGTTTACACTGCACCATTACCCGGGTCCATCCTGGGTCCAACCCTGGTAGCTGCCTGGGTTGGATTGCTGGGTCACTTGACCTGGGTTATTTTTCAGGGACCCTTTTACACTGAGCTGCGACCTGGGTAGACCCAGCAAAAACCCAGGTTTTTGCTCTGGTGTAAAAGGGCTATTACTGTGTAGCAGACCCAGTGTTCTGATACATAATATTATTGCCATGTATAACAATGCTGCATTCTATAAATCACTCACTCTCCATATTTACACCCTACAACCAAGGTTTGGCTAACAGGGTCACCTGAATGATAAGTTTGTATTATATACTGTACATCCAGTCTAAATAGTTTGCAAACACCTATCTTAAGAAAGTTTTGCATTATATTTTCCACATTTATTGTATTGTTCACATATTGGAGTGGTGAGCGTTTCATTAGTATTAGACCAGATTAGCTCCTCATATTAGAGTGGTGAGCGTTCATTCAGTATAACTCCTCCAGGGCACGCTGTACGGCGTGTACTGCTCCAGCCACCTGATGTACGTTTCGCATTACCTTATTCATAGAGACAACCCGAGCGCTGGGATGTCAGGCATTATATCCTGGTTTAGGTCCAATGACGCCTAAGAGGTTTGACAAACAGGTGCTGCCTGTCAGCTCACTGATTGGTGGAAACTTTCTGTATATATAGCGTGCCCTGCAGTTTTTTATTTATTTATTTACTACCATTTATTTATATAGCGTACACATATGTCGCAGTGCTTTATAGAGAATATTTGGCCACTCACATCAGTCCCTGTCCCAGTGGAGCTTACAATCTATATTCCCTACTACATGTACATGTACACACAGACACACTAGGGGTAATTTTGTGGGGAGCCAATTAACCTACCAGTATATTTTTGGAGTGTGGGAAGAAACTGGAGTACCCGGAGGAAACCCACGCAAGCACAGGGAGAATATACAAACTCCACACAGTTAGGGCAGTAGTTGGAATCAAACCCACAACCTCAGCGCTGTGAGGCAGTAACGCTAACCATTACACTGTCTGTGCTGCCCAACTGCATTTATCTTATGTTGTCTTCTAAATTGAAATGACTGTGTCAAACACTACAATATAAAGAGGACAGGGTGACTAGGAATGGTTGTCATATATACATAAAAATATGAATTGGAGGAGTTTATATCGCCTAATACTGAATTACCGCTCACCACTCCAATATGAGGAGCTAATCTGGTCTAATACTAATGAAACGCTCACCACTCCAATATATGAACAATTCAAGATATGTGGCAAACATAATGAGAAACTATGTAATACACATATTAAGATAGGTGCCTGTGATGTATTTAGACTGGATGTACAGTATATAATACAAACTTATCATTCAGGTGACCCTGTTAGCCACACCTTGGTTGTAGGGTGTAAATATGGAGAGTGAGTGATTTACCGAATGCAGCATTGTTATTCATGGCAATAATATTATGTATCAGAACACTACAACCATATTAGGATATACATATTCAGGAAGGAATCGATTACTGCACTAGCTAATTGATCTATTATACTATTAGGGTATACTATATACCAATCATTCATATGGTAATGTAAGGCTAGAAGTATCTCTCTATGCACATTATAAATATAAGGTGCTACATAGAACTGAACACTCACACTGTGGGAATAAATAAATAGTGAACCGCTATTCGGTATTGGAGAAAGATGCACCATCAACAAATATAAGGTGCTAATAATAACCAACTGGTGTAACAGTGAGACAAATGAATCAGTGGAATATTATTTGGTTATAGTTAATTGTGCATCTTTATTAAACAGATGTATTAAGCTCTGGGAAGTGATAAATTGGAGAGTGATAAACGATCAGCCATTCAGCTCCTAACTGTCATGTTACAGGCTGTGTTTGAAAAATGACAGTTAGAAGCTGGTTGGTTGGTCATTTATCACTCTCCAATTTATCACTTTCCAGAGCTTAATACATCTGCACCATAGGGTGCTAATAATAACCCAAGGTACACAGCGCATGCGAGAATAATGAGTGTATTAGTACTCAGTTATAAGTAAAGATGTCCTTTAATAATCAATAGGTGCTAAAAACAACCGGGCATACATAATACGAGAGCTAAGAATGAGTGGATCACCAGTAGATTGTAGATAATTGTGCACCGTTATTATATACAGTAAATAGTACAAAGAGCAACTGAGGACACGCAGAATGAGAAGCAAATAATACGTGGACTATCAGTCAGTTGTAGATCATTCTGCATACATAGGACCATTATATCTTGGACCACTACCTCCCACACACTTACGGCTCAATTCAGACCTGGACGCTAAGCTGCGCTCTCACGCAGCCAAAAGGGGCCGGGTATGCAAATTCCGCGATCGCACTGTCTGGTGTAAGGACGCCCTCTATGTCTTAGAGAGTGATGTCAGAGCGAACGCACGCCGGTATAAAGATGCCCACTTTTCTTTCTTAACACACGTCATCTCCAGGAAGTGTATGATTAATCAGAGCCATCGAGAACCATCGGAGCTGCACGCAGCGCTTGAGGTAGACCCTACCCCGCCGCAAGCACTGCGATCACTGCAGGCTGAAATACAACCAAGTGGCGTGTACAATGACGCTTCCATGCTGATTACGGACGCCCATTAAACGCCATTTTGACGCCCAGACACGCCTGCATTCGCACCACCACACCCCCATTCACAAGCACCTTCCCCTGTTACCACCCACAAATGGCACTCAAAGTAGCGTTCAGTCAATTCCCGACCGCAGTAAGTGACTCGTGCATGCGCATATTGACACATATACGCATGCGCAAACATGCGATAATCGCCCATAGCGTGCGTCCGCTGCTTAGCGTCCAGGTCTGAATCAGGCCCTGAGCCTTTTGTTTCCTCTTGATCTCCAGAATAATTATAAACTTGTAACTTGTTATTGCAGAGTTTAGTCCTGTGAATGCCCCTACAAACCGTACAATAATTAACAAAATCAATTATGTATCTACTTTAAGTAAATGTATCTACTGTTATGTATATTTAGGGGAAACAGAACCAGTATTCATGATTGGCTCCAAGGGTACATGTACAGAATGTTACTTGTGTGTTGGCTCTTTGTGGTTGTATGGGTACATGTCTGTCCCTCCTATGTCTCTTCCTATGTGTACATATCAAGCTTTTCATTTTGTATGTTTATTACCATGTCTGCAGGACGAATTGAAATGGTCATTAAGTTGTGAAGGCCGGGTACTAAGGAGCATATTTAGCACAATTTCTTTATAGGATAGCCACTGAAAACACTAGTTTTCATGGGCTACCCTCAAATTCTAAGGATCCCCTGAATGTATGTACAGCCATGGCCAAAAGTTTTGAGAATGACACAAGTATTGGTTTTCACAAAGTTGACTGCTTCTCATTATTATGATGGCAATATGCATATACTCCAGAATGTCATGAAGAGTGATCAGATGAATTGCAAAGTCCCTCTTTGCCATGTCAATGAACTTATGGCCCTATTCAGACTTGCCCGCTAGGAAGCGTTTGCCTGCAGCCAGCAGATTTTTGCATTCTGCGCAGGCATATGCGGTCGCGGCAGAAGCAGGGATTCAGGTAAGTTGTGTGTGTGTGTAATTATGTGTGTGTGTGTAAGGGAAACTGACACTGCACTGCATGGTGGGGGGGGCGCTACTGGGGGCAGTGTATAGGGGGGGTCGCTACTCTGGACACTGAATAGTGGGACTACTACTTGGGACACTATATAAGGGGCACTACTACTGGGGGCACTATATAAGGAGCACTACTGGGGGCACTGCAAAGGGGGGACCACTACTTGGGGGCACTATATAAGGGGTACTACTGGGGGCACTACTGGGTGGAGGGGGTCTTTAATAAATCATAATGGCTGTATTTATTTGCCTGCTACATTCATGTTTTTTAGTGATAGAAGTGTGTGTCTGTCTGTGTGTGTGTACCCCGGCTCAGTGGTATATGTTACTGTATTGGTCCTAAATCCTGTGTAAAGTTGGGTAAACACTTTTATGATTGCAGGCTGATCGGGTATAACTGTCTCGATCAGCCGTGCAGTCTGTCCCCAGTGTGACCCCCTGTCAGCCTCGTACACACTGGGCCTGATTCAGACCCGCTCGCGAGCGCTGAGCGCTCGCAAGCAGGTCGATGGTGCCCTAGTGCGCATGCGCACGACGGAGGGAGCTCCGTCGTGCGCATGCGCGAGACCCGCATAGCGACGGCCAAGCCGTCGCTATGGGTCTCGCACCAAAGGGGGCGTGCTGTCGATGGTGATTGACAGCACGTCCCCTTTGGTGGGCGTGCCGGGGGCGTGGCTGCCCAGACGGAGGCGTTCCCATGGGAACGCCTACCGTCTGGGGCCGGCCCCACTGACTTCACTAGTGATGTTAGTGGGAGTGCTCTTGGCTCTGATAGAGCCAAAAGCACTCCTGGGCTTGCGGCAGCGAGACCCTACCGCAGGGTCTCGTCGCAAGCCCGATGGTCGCGATGGTCTTGACCATCGCGACCATCTTTTTGGCCGCTCACATAAGCCGCTCCAATTTTAGGTAGGAGGGCCCTGATTCAGAGCGAGCGCTCTTGTCAGAGCGTCCGGCTCTGAATCAGGCCCACTGTAAAGATATAGCACAGTGTGTACAGGCTTCTATGGGATCCGGAGGTCGAACCGACAAATATTAAACTGTACATAAGATGCGACCTCCCGATCCCGACCATTGCAGAAGCGTTAAAAGCCGTTTATGAGCTAACGCTACTGCATCGAGACAGGGTACACACTTATACAATCCAATGGCCGTTTACTCGATATTGGATGAACGGCCCGATGATTGTATAGGTGTGTACCCAGCTTTAGCTGTTTCTATCTGTCTATCTATCTATTTATTTGTGGCTAGATGTTTTTTCATTGGTTTGGTAACCAAGGATTTGGAAACCCCCCTTTCAAAATCCTGCATTTGCCACTGCTTTTTATAGCCTGATTCTGACTCGGGCCCTGATTCAGAGCCGTTCGCAAAAAACGAGCGCTCGCTCTGAATCAGGGCGGGCGCTTGTTTTGTAAGTTGCGGCCTCCTGGCCGCTCGCACAGCTGTGGGTGACCACCCACAGCTTATGCGAGCGGCCAGGTGATGGTCGCGATGGTCAAGACCATCGCGACCATTGGGCTTGTGACGAGACCCTTACGGTAGGATCTCGTGGGCCGCAAACCCCAGTGGACTTCCTTCTCTAATAGAGCAGGAAGTCCACCTACTGACATCACGAGTGATGTCAGTAGGGTCACCCACAAACAGCAGGCGTTCCTGCAGGAATGCCTCCATTTGCCCAGCCACCCCCCCTCCCCGCCTTCCAAACGGGGTGAGCTGTCGATCAACATCGACAGCCGCCCCTTTTGTATGCGAGCGCCTGGAGCGAGTGCTTTTTGCGCTTATACCGGGGCTCGCGCATGTGCAGTTTGCATGCCGCACGTGCGCACTGGCCAACCATCGACCCGCTTGCGAGCGCTATGTGCTTGCGAGCGGGTCTGAATCAGGCCCTCTCTGCAAAGCAAAAAAGTAAATAACTTTATATCTGAAACAAACCATGTTGCAATGCAAGGGGGGCAAATACATTTATTTTTTATATACAGAGTAAATACCGGCTGCTTTTGCATGAAGTCCACAAGTGCTGGGTAGCTTTATTTTTATACTCCAACTTAGATGTCAGTTAGGACACACCCCTCCCAAATTTAAATCTCTCTCCCCCACCTGCCATGCAGCATGGTTTTGCATAGGTACAAAGGGCCTGATTCAGAGCCGGACGCAATTAGCGCTCGCTCGTCCTGAAAATAGGGGTGGCTATTCAAATGAACCGTTCGCTGTTTGCGGTCTGTTCACGCCTCTAGGTCTGAACGAGCGTACAAAACTTGCGGTCGTTTTTTGGGAAACTACGCCCCCTGGCCGCTCGCATCCTACGTCATGTCCGCTATTTATTAGATTAATCGAGTACATCGAACAGGGTATGAACTGCTCGCTATTCTTGAGGTTGCTTTTTGCTATCACAATTTTGCGAGCAGTTCTGGCTTAAAAAAAAACCCAGTGACGTGGTCAGTGACGCTGCTGTTTTAAATATGCACACCCATAAAACGCCCGTTTTGACCTTTAAGCACGCCTGCGATCGGATCTCCACTCCCCGTTTTCAAGCACCTTCCCCTGTTACCACCCACATACGCCTCATTCTGTCACTCAAATTAGCAGGCATTCGCTATTTTGCGAGCACATGAATTTCGGCCGCACTGACTGGTTCACGCATGCGTATAACGATCCGCACGCATGCGCAGTTGGGCAAACATCGCTCAGAGCGAACGAGCTGCCGCTTACAAGTGGCTCTGAATCAGGCCCAAAGTTACTTGCTCTTTTATGCTTTGCTCCCAACTCAGAATAAGCCCCTATTACTGGTGCAAATCTTCCAGCTATTACAAGCTTACATGGAGGTAAATACCTGGGATGTGTGACAGACACTGACAGCTGTGCTGGTCACCTCTGTTGTTTTTAATTGTGTTGTTTAATTATTCACAATTTAAATTCTATTACATTTCCACTTGTGATATTATTTTGCTGCTAAGTTGTATGGTGTGCCTATTAAAATATCCACATGCACCCCAACAGGGCTGCAGAGAGCGGTGCTGGGCCTGATACTGTAGGGGGCGTGGCCTAAACGTGCCACCGTGGCCACGTCCCCTATAGAAGTCACGTCCCCTATAAATAATTTATTTTATTTATTTATTCACGTCCCCTATAATTATATTTATTTATTTATAGGGGCCACGTCCCCTATAAAAAAATGAATTGCAGCGCCATGCTCCCCTCAGCCAGGGGGGTGGTTGCTCCCCTCATTCCCCTGCAAATCAGGTGCAGGCAAAAGAGACTTGTGGCTCAGTGGCAGCAGCCTCCCTGGACTCACCGTGGCCCAGGGGGAGGTGGAGGAGACTGCTGCCCCGGGTCAGTGGTTGTTGGTTAGTGTCTTTCATTGTATTTATATTTCACTTACGGTAGCAGATGCCATCTTCCAGAATGAGGACATGGAGTTGTTTGCACATTCATTCCAAGAAGGACAAGACTTAAAATTCATCCCTGAAATGAATCACACATAGGCATCATGTATTCGTATTTGTTTAAGAACAATGCAATTAACGTGACAATCTCCTCACATCAGTTTGAAAGATGACTCAGGGCCTTACTCAGCGATGTACGGTCATCCGATGATTAACTCACTTCTCCAATGTTTAAGGGTCTGAGTCTGCACAAGACCAGTTCTGAATGGGACCTGAGATCTTGCAAGCCACAGCATGATTGACATTGGCGTTTGTTCACCGTTCCCGGAAACAAAGGCGTGTTACCTCCTTTTTCCGGGAGGGACAAGGCCAGGGTCTGCGTTGGTGGATGCAGATTCCTGTAACCAGGCACCGTCCACGCTGCGGGAAACTTCAGCTCCCGCAGCCTGACCGAAGGAGCCACCATCGTGACCATCCCAGCCTGCGACGTCGGTCGCAGTGCTGGGATCGCAAGTGCAGCAAGGAGGTGTCTGACGTTTCCTTCTGTATTAGCATCTGAGAGGGACGGATTTGCACAGTCACTTGTATGCGGCTGTGTAAATCCATCCATCTCTGAATCAGGCCCTCAGATCACTACTGTTTACTAGCGGTGATCAGATAGATTGGCTTACAAATCTGTTTACGCATTTCTGTCCTCCAAATTAAACGCACCTCCATGCCAGTGTTAGTTTTGACAAGGATTTAAATTTAGTTTTTGTCCTAGTTGCTTGTTTAAATTTGTAGTTGCTTAGAGTCACATATTAGTCTCTCTTTTTGCTTTGTTTTGGTCAAGATTTAGTCAGTGGACCTCAGTTTTCATTTTAGTCTAATTTTAGTCAATGTTTTAGTTATAATTTTTGCAAACAGTTTAATGATACTGTAATGTATTTTACATAGACCTTTTCTCTAAAATTCCCTTGAGAACTTGAAGTCAGAATACCTGTAACTACAGTATGTGTCTAGTAATTTGGGCTCAGTAGGCTGAGTGAGAATGTGTTATACAAATTAATGCCTTAAGTTTGTTAGAACCAGTGTTCATTTTGACAAGGATTTTAAATTTAGTTTTAGTCTTAGTCGCTTATTTAGAATTGAACACAGATTTCATCATAATTTCTGTTATTAAAACTGTTTATATTTTCATTAATCCTTCCATCTCATCCCCTCATCCGATGGCTGGCTACGGGGGTAAAGCACGCACCACTGCTCTGCAGCAGGAGAATAGATGCCGTACCCATGCACATGGCATCTATTCTCTGTATAGGGGGAGCATGGGGGTAGCCCAGCATCTCAGAGAGTGCTGGGCACGCCCCCACAGTGACATGATTAGGGGAGCCGCGAGGCTCTACACCCGTTCACAGAGGCTCCACCCCCTGCTCCCAGTCATTTAAATATATTTTTGCCATGAAACTCTTTTGATGTGATGGTTAGTTACCATCACATCGAAAGTTTCAATGGTGGAAGCCCAGCCATCATTTGATGGTGGGCTTCCGATGTCCATCCCTAGTCAGTGGTGTTGCTGAGCAAGGTGGAGGATCAGACAGGGGAGCAGCACCAGGCCCCTGCAACAAGCACGGCCCAGGTCATTAGTACCCCTTCCTCTCAGCACCCCTGCTAGTCATATTAAAGATAGCTGCACACAGATGTGTACAGTGGTGCTTGAAAGTTTGTGAACCCTTCAGAATTTTCTATATTTCTACTGAAATTTGGCCTAAAACCACCTCATATTTTTCCACAAGTCCTAAAACTATTTAAAGAAAACATATGACATATCTGTGAGTGGCAAAAGTATGTGAACCTTTGCATTCAGTATCTGGTAATAGAAAAATACATGGGTCCCGTGGGGTCAGAGCTTCAAATAGCTTATTTATAAGGGTATGGACCGATGTCCAAAAAGTATTAAGGACCGGGCAAGTCCACCAGACATGGGTAAAAGTACCCCAGAGGCCACAATTTCTCCAGCAGAGGGGTGAGGCAGAAGCAGTGGTGTAACTAGGGTATTTGGAGCCCAGGAAAAACGGAGCCCCCCCCCAAACATGCCACAAGGGGCGTGGCCACCGAAAATGTGGACGTATCAACATGACACACCACCGTTTCTCATCACTCTAGGAACATTCCTTTCCATTCCATATTCACCTTAATACCCCCAGTAGTAGTGCTCCGTATGCAATGCCCCTAGTAATAGTGCCCCATATGCAATGTACCCTGTAGTAGTGCCCCTTATACAATGCCCCCTGTAGTAGTGGCCATTATGCAGTACCCCCAGTAGTACCCCTTATACAAAGAAGGACCCACACACTATACACTATATATGGACAGGGACATACACAAACTAAACACCATGTACGACTAAACACACACAGCATGTATGAGAGGGAGGACAGGCACCATATATGACGGGGATACATACAAAACACCATGTATGACAGTGGGATACACACTATACACCATGTATGACAAGTGTACAGACACTATACATCATGTATGACAGGGCGTTACACACTATACCATGTATCACACAGGACACACACTATAATGCATCACTATGTACAATATATGACAGGAGGCCACTCTATATATACCATATACTATGCCTGAGGGGGGACAGGACTTGCACATGCTGCTCACTCTGTTTATACCTTGCAGAAAAGAAAGATGCTGAGGGACTGGAGAAAAAGAGACTGAGGGCAGGGAGAAAAAAGGGGGAGAGAGGCCGAGGGGCAGGAGAGAGAGGCCGAGGGGCATGAGAGTAAGACACTGTGGGGCAGAAAAGAGAGAAAAAGGTCCAGGAGAGTGAGAGACTCAGGGGCAGGAGAGTGAGAGACTGAGGGGCAGGAGAAAGAGGCCGAGGGGCAGGAGAGAGAGACATTGAGGGGCAAGAGAGTGACATTGAGGGGCAGGAGCGAGAGACATTGAGGGGCAGGAGAGTAAAAGACTGAGAGACAGGAGAGTGAGACACTGAGGGGCAGGAGAGAGAGACCGGGGGGCAGGAGAGAGACAGACCGGGGGGCAGGAAAGAGAGGCTGAGGGGCAGGAGAGTAAGATACTGAGGGGCAGGAGAGTGACACACTGAGGGGCATGAGAGAAAAAGGCTGAAGGGCAGGAGAGAAAGAGGCTGAACGGCAGGAGAGTGAGACACTGAGGGGCAGGAGAGAAAGAGGCTGAAGGGCAGGAGAGAAAGAGGCTGAACGGCAGGAGAGTGAGACACTGAGGGGCAGGAGAGAAAGAGGCTGAGGGGCAGGAGAGAAAGAGGCTGAGGGGCAGGAGAGAGAGACTGAGGGGCCTGAAATTGAGAGGGGAGAGAGAGACTAAGGGGCAGGAGAATAAGATGCTGAGGGGCAGGAGAGTAAGAGACTGAGGGGCAGGAGAGTAAGAGACTGAGGGGCAGGAGAGCAAGAGACTGAGGGGCAGTAGATTGAGACACTGAGGGGCATGAGAGAAAAAGGCTGAAGGGCAGGAGAGAAAGAGGCTGAAGGGCAGGAGAGAAAGAGGCTGAGGGGCAGGAGAGAGAGACTGAGGGGCCTGAAAGTGAGAGGGGAGAGAGAGACTAAGGGACAGGAGAATAAGATGCTGAGGGGCAGGAGAGTAAGAGACTGAGGGGCAGGAGAGTAAGAGACTGAGGGGCAGGAGAGTAAGAGACTGAGGGGCAGTAGATTGAGACACTGAGGGGCAGGAGATTGAGACACTGAGGGGCAGGAGAGTAAGACACTGAGGGGCAGGAGAGTAAGACACTGAGGGGCAGTAGATTGAGACACTGAGGTGCAGGAGATTGAGACACTGAGGGGTAGGAGATTGAGACACTGAGGGGCAGGAGATTGAGACACTGAGGGGCAGGAGAGAAAAAGGCTGAGGGGCAGGAGAGAAAGAGGCTGAGGGGCAGGAGAGAAAGAGGCTGAGGCAGGAGAGAGAGAGACTGAGGGGCAGAAGAGTAAGACGCTGAGGGGCAAGAGAGAGAGACTGAGGGGCAGGAGAGCAAGACTGAGGGGCAGGAGAGCAAGACTGAGGGGCAAGAGAGAGAGACTGAGGGGCAAGAGAGTAAGATACTGAGGGACAGGAGAGTAAGAGACTGAGGCACAGGAGAGTAAGAGACTGAGGGGCAGGAGAGTAAGAGACTGAGGGGCAGGAGAGTGAGATACTGAGGGGCAGGACAGAGGGGCAGCAGAGAGAGACCGGGGAGCATTAGAGAGAGGCCGAGGGGCAAGACAGTAAGACACTGAGGGGCAGGAGAGTGAGACACTGAGGGGCAGGAGAGTGAGACACTGAGGGGCAAGAGAGTGAGACACTGAGGGGCAAGAGAGTGAGACACTGAGGGGCAAGAGAGTGAGACACTGAGGGGCAAGAGAGTGAGACACTGAGGGGCAGGAGAGAAAGAGGTTGAAGGGCAGGAGAGAGACACTGAGGGGCAGGATAGAGAGACTGAGGGGCAGGAGAAAGAGACTGAGGTGCAGGAGAGAGAAAGACTGGGGCAGGAAAGAGAGAGACTGAGGGGCAGGAGAGTAAGACGGAGGAGTAGGAGAGTAAGACACTGAGGGGCAGGAGAGAAAGAGGTTGAAGGGCAGGATAGACACTGAGGGGCAGGAGAACGAGAGACTGAGGTGCAGGAGAGAGAAAGACTGGGGCAGGAGAGAGAGAGACTGAGGGGCAGAAGAGTAAGACGCTGAGGGGCAGGAGAGAGAGACTGAGGGGCAGGAGAGCGAGACTGAGGGGCAAGAGAGAGAGAAACTGAGGGGCAAGAGAGTAAGATTCTGAGGAACAGGAGAGTAAGACACTGAAGGGCAAGAGAGTAAGATACTGAGGGACAGGAGAGTAAGAGACTGAAGGGCAGGAGAGTAAGAGACTGAGGGGCAGGAGAGTAAGAGACTGAGGGGCAGGAGAGTGAGACACTGAGGGGCAGGAGAGTGAGACACTGAGGGGCAGGAGAGTGAGACACTGAGGCAGGAGAGTGAGACACTGAGGGGCAGGACAGAGAGACAGAGGGGCAGCAGAGAGAGACCGGGGAGCATTAGAGAGAGGCCGAGGGGCAAGAAAGTAAGACACTGAGGGGCAGGAGAGTAAGATGCTGAGGGGCAGGAGAGTAAGACGCTGAGGGGCAGGAGAGTAAGACGCTGAGGGGCAGGAGAGTAAGACGCTGAGGGGCAGGAGAGAGAGAGACTGAGGATCAGGTGAGAAAAGCCGAGGGGCAGAAAATTAAGAAACTGAGGGGCAGGAGAGTAAGAGACTGAAGGGCAGGAGAGTAAGACACTGAGGGGCAGGAGAGTAAGATACTGAGGGGCAGGAGAGTGAGACACTGAGGGGCAGGAGAGTGAGACACTGAGGGGCAGGAGAGTGAGACACTGAGAGGCAGGAGAGTGAGACACTGAGGGGCAGGACAGAGAGACAGAGGGGCAGCAGAGAGAGACTGGGGAGCATTAGAGAGAGGCCGAGGGGCAAGAAAGTAAGACACTGAGGGGCAGGAGAGTAAGATGCTGAGGGGCAGGAGAGTAAGACGCTGAGGGGCAGGAGAGTAAGACGCTGAGGGGCAGGAGAGTAAGACGCTGAGGGGCAGGAGAGAGAGAGACTGAGGATCAGGAGAGAGAAGCCGAGGGGCAGAAAATTAAGAAACTGAGGGGCAGGAGAGTAAGACACTGAGGGGCAGGAGTCTGAGACACTGAGGGGCAGGAGTTTGAGACACTGAGGGGCAGGAGTTTGAGACACTGAGGGGCAGGAAAGTAAGACACTGAGGAGCAGGAGAGTAAGACACTGAGGGGCAGAAGAGTAAGAGGCAGAAGGGCAGAAGAGAAAGAGGATGAAGGGCAGGAGAGAAAGAGGCTGAGGGGCAGGAGAGTAAGAGACTGAGGGGCAGGAGAGTAGGAGACCGAGGGGCAGGAGAGAGAGAGAGGAGAGTAACACCTAGGGGCAGGAGAGAAAGATGCTGAGGGGCAGGAGAGTAAGACACTGAAGGGCAGGAGAGTAAGAGACTGAGGGGCAGGAGAGTAAGATACTGAGGGACAGGAGAGTAAGACACTGAAGGGCAGGAGAATAAGAGACTGAGGGGCGGGAGAATGAGAGACTGAGGGGCAGGACAGAGAGATGGAGGGACAGCAGAGAGAGACCAGGGGGCAGGAGAGAGAGGCCGAGGGGCAGGAGAGAGAGGCCGAGGGGCAGGAGATTGAGACACTGAGGGGCAGTAGAGTGAGATACTGAGGAGCAAGAGAGTGAGACACTGAGGGGCAGGAGAGAAAGAGGTTGAAGGGCAGGAGAAAAAGACGCTGAGGGGCAGGAGAGAAAGAGACTGAGGATCAGGTGAGAAAAGCCGAGGGGCAGAAAATTAAGAAACTGAGGGGCAGGAGAGTAAGAGACTGAAGGGCAGGAGAGTAAGAGACTGAGGGGCAGGAGAGTAAGATACTGAGGGGCAGGAGAGTGAGACACTGAGGGGCAGGAGAGTGAGACACTGAGGGGCAGGAGAGTGAGACACTGAGAGGCAGGAGAGTGAGACACTGAGGGGCAGGACAGAGAGACAGAGGGGCAGCAGAGAGAGACTGGGGAGCATTAGAGAGAGGCCGAGGGGCAAGAAAGTAAGACACTGAGGGGCAGGAGAGTAAGATGCTGAGGGGCAGGAGAGTAAGACGCTGAGGGGCAGGAGAGTAAGACGCTGAGGGGCAGGAGAGTAAGACGCTGAGGGGCAGGAGAGAGAGAGACTGAGGATCAGGAGAGAGAAGCCGAGGGGCAGAAAATTAAGAAACTGAGGGGCAGGAGAGTAAGACACTGAGGGGCAGGAGTCTGAGACACTGAGG
Organism: Taudactylus pleione; assembly: GCA_031769625.1. Classification (NCBI taxonomy): domain Eukaryota; kingdom Metazoa; phylum Chordata; class Amphibia; order Anura; family Myobatrachidae; genus Taudactylus; species Taudactylus pleione. Next base: position 10,936,796 of record JAUIMM010000519.1, read on the forward strand.
GGCAGGAGTTTGAGACACTGAGGAGCAGGAGTTTGAGACACTGAGGGGCAGGAAAGTAAGACACTGAGGAGCAGGAGAGTAAGACACTGAGGGGCAGAAGAGTAAGAGGCAGAAGGGCAGGAGAGTAAGAGACTGAGGGGCAGGAGAGTAAGATACTGAGGGACAGGAGAGTAAGACACTGAAGGGCAGGAGAGTAAGAGACTGAGGGGCGGGAGAATGAGAGACTGAGCGGCAGGACAGAGAGATGGAGGGACAGCAGAGCGAGACCAGGGGGCAGGAGAGAGAGGCCGAGGGGCAGGAGAGAGAGGCCGAGGGGCAGGAGATTGAGACACTGAGGGGCAGTAGAGTGAGATACTGAGGAGCAAGAGAGTGAGACACTGAGGGGCAGGAGAGAAAGAGGTTGAAGGGCAGGAGAAAAAGACGCTGAGGGGCAGGAGAGAAAGAGGCTGAAGGGCAGGAGAGAAAGAAGCTGAAGGGCAGGAGAGAAAGAAGTTGGACAGGAGAGAGACACTGAGGGGCAGGAGAGAGAGAGACTGAGGGGCAGGAGAAAGAGAGACTGAGGGGCAGGAGAGAGAAAGACTGAGGGGCAGGAGAGAGAGAGACTGTGGGGCAGGAGAGAGTTAGACTGAGGGGCAGGAGAGTGAGACACTGAGGGGCAGGTGAGTGAGACACTGAGGGGCAGGAGAGTGAGACACTGAGGGGCAGGACAGAGAGACTAGGGGGCAGGAGAGAGAGACGATGGGACAGACACAGGGAAATCCAAAGGATAGACAGTAGGAAACAAGAACCATTCAACGCCAGGCATAACCATTTTAATTTAAATAAATATTCCTTATTATGAAAGTAATTGTTGTGTCTCCCCACCGGTAAGAGGTTCTGCAGCAGCCGAGCCCCCCCCAGAAAGAGGTTCTGCAGCAGCCGAGCCCCCCCCGGAAGAGGTTCTGCAGCAGCCGAGTTCATTCCCATCACCACCCACTCCCCACAACCCTGCCTGTCGGTTGTACCTTTTGGTCTTGCAAGGTCAATTGCTCAGCGCCGTTAATTTATGCTGTGTCCCAAAGAAGGCTCCTTGCTCCTGAGTCATGGCATGTAGTGGTCGGTGCTCAATGCTGCGGCGTGATAAGGAGCCCCGCGGAGGTCGCAGCCCTTCACCGGCCGGAGGGCGCGACTATGGAGAGCAACAGCAGTAACGTCCGGCCCAGCCATACCATTGCATCTACATGATCACCACCCCGGCTGCCAGGCAGCAGCCAATGTCAGCATGGCACAGTACAGAGGGGGTGGAGAGACCACCAATGAAGGCAGCTCAGGCCTGGCCAGAAGACACTCACAGCAGGACCCAGGACAGTATGTCACAGAGTAGGAAGCTACATTGTGCAACAAAAGGATACGCTGACCTTGCCGCCAGTGCCCCCCTTTGCTGGCCTTGCAGTGGCGCCGAGGGCATGTGCCCTGCTCGACCCCCCCCCCTAGTTACGCCACTGGGCGGAAGGAAACATTTCTGAGAGTCTTGCTGGGGTATAGTACCAGCAGTAATATAATTTGCATGATGTTTCCTTAAGCTGTGTGGAAATGGAGAATTTAGCAATAGTCTGTCTCATGTCATCCCGAGCAGCATCAATAAGGATACCATAAATTTGGGAAATCATTCCTTTGGACATGGGGTGGAACCTGCAGAGACGCTCAAAGGGGATGAGGGTACGTAGAAGTGAATCTTGTGGCATAGATTGTAGAAAGTGCCGTATTTGGCAGTATTCGAAGGGGCGGAGGGGTTGGGAAGGAGCTTTCAACTGTAGACTTGAGAAGGAAAGCCAAAGCCCACCTGCGCTAAAATCTACAGGAAATTTGAGGGCCAGATGTGTTCACCGTGTCATGCAGGTCGTTTGTAGACCCAGTGGAAAAAAGGGATTGCTCCATATAGGTGTAAGGGGAGATATAGGAGAGGTGATGGAGAACTTAAGGGAGTATAGATTCCACAGATGTAGTAAAAATTTAAGAGAAGGAGGGAGGCTGGAGGAGGGTGGTGGTGCCTCTTTTGTAAGCCCTAGAGAGAGAACAGTTCTGGGAAATTAATAAGACTGGCTTCAATGTCAAGCCAGGAGGTTGTTCCAGAAGCAAAATAGGAGGAAGCAATTTGGGAGAAGTGGGTAGCCAAGTTATATAGTTTAAAATCTGGAAGACCCCTACCATCCTCGGAAATAGGCTTTTTAAGGATGGCGGAAGATAACTTGGCGGGTTTTCCATTCCAAATAAAGTGGGCAATGCTCTTCTGGATTCTATGGAGGAGAGAGTGGGGAATGGCTATAGAGAGTGTCTGGAATAGATAGAGCCATTTAGGAAGAATATTTATTTTGACAGAAATTATTCTGCCCAGCCACAAAATGATAAGATAATTTTCCTCAAAAATTTGTTTGATATGGTTCTCGTTATCTTCTTTTAGGACTTGTGTGAAAAGTAGTTTTTGGCCAAATTTCAGCAGAAATATAGAAAATTCTGAGGGTTCACAAACTTACAGGCATCACTGTGTATATTACTCATCTCCACTCATCTCATATACTGAAGTTCTGGAACGCACTCGTGAGGCAGAAGATCACTCGCTGATTAATATAACATGAGACATTTGTGAGAAGACGGTAGCCTGGTAAGATAGACTCTGAGAAAGGGAGTTTCAAAGAGTGAATTGTTGCAGAAACTAGTCCCAAAGGAAGTGATGTAATGTCCTGATGAGCATTCACTACTATAAATGAATCAGTACAGTTGGATAACAATAATAGGCAGATAACTGGAGCTAAAACTCATCATCCATACTGTATCATTCATAATGTCATCTACACTCTAAGTCAGTGGTTCCCAAACTGGGTGCCGTGGCACCCTGGGGTGCTTCAGGGCACTTGCAGGGGTGCCTCGGGTTGGTGGTCTAGTACCAAATTAAATTATTTTTAGTCAGTGTGATAGGTAAAACCAGTGCTAATGGCTGCCAATTAAAATATATGTGGACAAAAAAGAAGTGCAGCCCTGTCAACCCCCACATAACTGAACCAAATGGTGACATATAAGCACAATTTAATTTTTGCTGAACTTCTCAAAAAGAATCTTTTGGCCCTGGAGAAAATGTTGATAGCCTAGGGCTCCGTAATACAAAAAAGTTTGGGAATCACTGCTAAGTAATTGTCTCACAAATGAATAATAATGATAACAGAGTTACATTAACTGGGTCAAGGAAATTATAGGAAGAATTAAGCTACCTGGCGTAAATGACTTTCCGCACCACGTGAGACCATTGAATAGGAATCCCAGAAATGTGTCTTCTAGAGTCATGAAGTTTTCAGTGGCTTTTGTGTAACGGTGAACAAGATCATTGGTCCTGCTCCACAGAAGGGTCTAAGTAAGGCAGATAATAATTACAGTACTTATTTATAGATGCAAGTAACAGGAAGATTGATTAAATACTCATAAACATGTCTAAAATAGAATATATATATTTAAAAAGATATAAAGTACAATAGAATACTCTATTATGGGTTTTATTGGGTTATTAAGCTTGACCTTGTGTCTTTTATATTTCTGTTAATGGTGGGTTAGCATCAGACATAGCAAGACCTACAGGGGTTTCATGCCAAAATTTCCACAGACCCCTCCACTCATTCCCCCACCCACTGCCTAGAGTGGGGTGGGCCATCACCGCCCTGAGCACCATGTGCAGCTTTTCATTTCTTACCAGTGTGCTGCTGCGGGGCGGCACATCTGCGGTCACAGGAGAGGGTGGCTACATCTAATCCACACTGATGCTGGGCAGAGGCACAGCCAGAAGTGTAGCCAATACACTAATTAAACATTATGGGCAGTATGGGATTATGGCCACGCTATATCATACACATTCGAATTAGGGAGATTGTATCATTTTTAAGAAATATATATCTTTTTCGTTTATAATATAGATACTTATTATATGCTAATCACCATTCATTTAATTCTGAATGTCAAATAAGCAGGCAGATAGTGCAAACATTACATCATTTATAATCATAATGGGTAAGCAGCAAAATAATTTTCGTATATATTTATATATACAAGTATTCAAAAGCCATGCTGTGTTAAAGAGCAGCTCAAGTAAAATTATATAAATAGTGTGAAAAGATATGAGTGCTATATATAGTGTAGCATGGACTGTAGCAATAACAAATGAACATAAACTGTAATAAATATCAAAACAGAACTAGGAAAAAAAACTTAAAACAAAACAATCAAGTTGGTGATTGCAACAATGTTTAAGCTCTTTTGAGAATAAGTGGTTGCTTCTGTGTAGCCAAGAAACTGCAGGAATGGTAACAAATATGCTGGGTGTCTCCTTACATATTCTGCCCTTGTTTTCTTAATGCTGCTGTTGATGTCTTCATTATGAAGATCAGGGCCGTTTCTAGGGGCGGGCGAGAGGATTGCACACAGTGGGCCTGATTCAGAGCCGGACGCTCTGACCAGAGCACTCGCTCTGAATCAGTGCCCTCCTACCTGAAAATGGAGCGGCCGCATAGCTGTGGGTGACCACCCACAGCATATGCGAGCGGCCAAAAAGATGGTCGCGATGGTCAAGACTGCGGTAGGGTCTCGGTGACCGCAAGCCCTGGAGTGATTTTGGCTCTATCAGAGCCAAAATCACTCCCACTGACATCACTAGTGATGTCAGTGGAGCCGGACCCAGACGGTAGGCGTGCCAATGGGAACGCCTCCGTCTGGCAGCCATGTCCCCGGCACGCCCACCAAAGGGGGCGTGCTGTTAGTCACCATCGGCAGCACGCCCCCTTTGGTGCGAGACCCGGAGCGACAGCTTGGCTGTCGCTGTCCGGGTCTCACGCATGCGCACGATGGAGCTCCCTCCGTTGTGCGCATGCGCATTGGGGTAACATCGACCCGCTTGCGAGCGTCCTGCGCTCGCGAGCGGGTCTGAATGACCCCCAGTGCTCCGACCCCTGCTAACACTGACCACCAGAGTGGGGAATGGGGAAGCAGAACAACTGGCAGCAACAGCAGCACTGCCAGTACTGCCTTTGGGTCCAGGCAGCGCTGGGCTCTGCCAATCAGCTTAGTTGCTGCCTGTGCCATGCCATGACCTATAGTGACGCATTGGCGTGTCATCATAGGGGAAGCAGTCAGGAAGTCGACAGAGGGAATCCCAACAGCCGGCTTCCCGACTGTCTAATCCCGGCAACGGTTAAATGACAGGCGTCGAAATCTCAATGCCTGTCATTTCACCTATGCCGGGAGCCGGCATCCCGCTCGAAGGTAAGCAGGGCGCGGACAGCCGCGGGGGGGGAGGGTTAAGTTCAGGGCTCCCGGAAGGGACTTAGGGTTAGGCACCCTCCCCCGGGAGACATAGGTTTAGGCAGCGGGGAAGGGGGGGTTAGGTTTAGGCACTTAGAGGGGGGGAGGTTAGGGTTAGGCACCCTAAAGGAGGGTTAGAGGGGTGAATTAGATTAGTTATACTTACCTCTATAGACGATAGGGATTTCCTCCTCTGTTGGGATGCCGATGTCGGGATTAGAACCGCCGGCCATGCGGCCATCGTTAATCATACTGAATCCCATCATAGATCATGCCTCGTCCACTGGCGCCGTCCAGTCCACACAGTGCAATATGTTGTGGACAATGGAGGAGGTGCCCCTTCAGAGTTTAAACCTTGGGGCAGATGCCTCCATTGTCTCCCATATTTCTGCCCCTGCAGGGAGTTAAACATACAAACATTGCAAATAACAGACTAACAGTGCAATACACAACACCTAACCACAGCATAAGTACTAACTATACAATCACAGCACAGGCTGGGTAGGAGAAATCATACATGACAGACAAGAAAACTGTATACATCATCTATATAGAGTACAGGTGAGCAGAATAATAAATGCATGTATATAATTACTAGAACAAATTATATAACATATAGAAAAAAATCAGCGTCTGACATGACTGTGACAAACAAGGATGACAGAGAGTTTACATACATGAGACCATAACTGGTATTAAGAAGTTCATCAGATGTCCAGACTGATAGAACAGAATGAGTGTATACACTGGGCAGGATGCATCAATGCTAAAAAGGCAGTCAAACCTCCGAAAATGATATTATTAATTTTTTTTTTAAAGTGCCATTGTGCAGGTATTACAACAAATTGAATAAGCATAGACAAATAGATTTATGTTTAGAATTCATTCTGTGCAGCTATCAGACAACCAGAGGCTGCTGTATGCTCTTGAAATATACCCCCCCTAAAATGACTGAGTGATAAAATGTGTGCTTTTTCTATATATCATCCCCCCCTTCAGCACCTACCCCCACAGTCCTAATCCCCAGCCCCCCCCCACAAGTCCAACCCCCAGCAACGACCACACCCCACCCTCATAGGCAGGGGCATCTTAAGAGAGGAGGGGGCCTGTGTGCACTCCCCGTGCGTGGCCCCCTCGTCTCTTCCTGGTGTCCGGCAGCCAACTGACACAGCTGGCCAGCCACCGGAGCATTAGTAGACTCCCGCGGAACCACGGACAGGTAAGTTTAAAATAATATGGGTTCAGGGTGTGCGGTGCGGGGTCACCCCTGGACTCAGGGGCCCGTGTGCCCTGCACACACTGCACCCATTATAAATACGCCACTGCTCATAGGGCTTGGCTTGCACATGACAGACACTGAGGAGACAGACTTACTATATTGTTTTTTACTGCCTGTCTGCAGTGCAGTGCCACAGCCGTCACAGCCTCTCTCCAGGGTCCCGGCCACTCTCCCCGCAGTCAGTGTCAGCGGCCGCGCTGATTTCACGGCACTCTCCCCGCAGTCAGTGCCAGGCCAGCCGCCGGTGCCAAGGTCAGCAGTGTCGGAGTCTCGGCTCCTCAGAACGGGTAGGCACAGGGTCGCGGGCGGTCACATACTACAGTACGTGACATCCACGACAAAAGAGACCAGAGAGTGCAGAGCAGATGTGGTGGAGGAGGAGCGGCGCTGATCGGCGCTCAACTCAGCGGCTCCTCTGTTTTGGAAATACCACTACTAGTTAGATGCTGGTATGTGGAACGGCAGGGACCTGGGTGACAATGGAGGAGGTGCCCCTTTCAGGGTTGGCACCTGACGGCAACTGACTCCATTGTCTCCGGGAGTTACGCCACTGCACTCTCCAGTGCATAAGGAGACCAATATGTACATATGTCCAGGGCAGAGCGTTTTTCTGCTGCTCTCCCAGACTCCTGGACTTGCTCCTATGCTCTGGAATGGTGCCCACATAAAAACATTCAGCTCAGGCAGGATGGTCTTACTGCCGCATCTAATGGCTTACTGTCAGCGGCATCACTAACTTACCTGACACCCAGAACGGCCAATATGAAGTCTTGCACATGCCAAAGGCGCACGTGCGTGCAAGGGGGCTTGGCCTTACACTGCAAAGCCACCCTCCCTTATTTGTGCCAGTCTTGGGGGCATCATGCCCCCCGTTCTTGGCACACAGTGGGCTTACCCAGTGCTCTGGTAGCTGCTGGGGCAGCCCACAGCCTCTCCCCTGCCTCTCTCTAAATTCAAGATGCTCGGTGACACCATCCTACGGGGTAACATCAAAATAGCAGAGCAGCTCTGCTTTTTTGGTGTTACCCCGTAGGATGGTGTCACCCAGTACGGGCCGCACCCCCTTAGTGACGCTAGTGCTTACCGTGATAGCTGGTCCCGTATATGCTGGAATTATAACATACACCACACTTTGTATGACGCATATTAAAGCTGGTTAAGTGCTAATTATGTCCTCTTCATGGACTGGCCACACTCACTCTAAAATTAAGCATTTGGAAACCCCCCTCTAGAATTCCTCCATTTGCCACTGGTTTGGCTGATATCTGCAAGAGCAGAGATCATCTACAGCATGGGGACTAATCAACAGTCACCCCCGACACACACTCCGCTGCGCTCTGCATGTTTGGGGAGGAGGGCTAATGCCCCAAGGGTGGCGGAGGGGGGGGTAATATCCCACGGTGAGGATATTATCAGTGAGGCTGGGGGATGGATAAAAGAAAGTAACATGATGCTAGGGGGGGTAAAATTAGAAAAATTGCACTGGTCACAGGAGAGGAGGAGGTGTGCAAAAAAATGGGCATTTTGCAGGGGGGATGGTTGGTTTATAGAACAGTGATTGTTTTAGTAATAAGAGGGGAAGGGGGGTACTGTTAATAAGATTTATGACCATTGGAGTGTCTATTGCCAATGGGGGATGGGAAAATTTTTTACAATGGGTTCCTATGGGCATGGAGTGGTGCGAGATACCCCCTAGGCATATTTTCAGTAAAATAATTATCCATCAGTTATGTAGTTAAGCGAACAGGGACAGAATAGGGTAAGGAGGCACCCAGCCTATTGGTCACCAATTACCCGGGCCCACCCAATGTCTCTGCAGCCCTGTCGGTGATATCCAGCAATGACCATCGCACTCTGAGAGAGATGGTAAAGAGACAGAGGCCCTCATTCAGACCCACTCGCGAGCGGTTGTCCGCTCGCAAGTGGGTCGATGGTCTGCACTGTGCATGACGGAGGGAGCTCCGTCGTGCGCATGCGCGAGACGCGTCGAGCGAAGGACTTTCCTTCGCTCGGAGTGTCTCATCAAAGGGGGCGTGCTGTCGATGTTGACTGACAGCACGCCCCCTTTGGTGGGCGTGCCGGGGGCGTGCCTGCCAGACGGAGGCGTTCCCAAGGGAACGCCTACCATCTGGAGCCGGCCCCACTGACATCACTAGTGATGTCAGTGGGAGTGATTTTGGCTCTGATAGAGCCAAAATCACTCCTTGCCTTGCGGTTGAAAAACTCAACCGCAGGCTTTTGCTCGCAGTTTCGATGGTCGCGATGGTCAAGACCATCGCGACCATCATCCTGCACGCTCGTATATGCTGTGGGTGGTGACCCACAGCTACACGAGCGTCCAGGAGGACGCTCCATATTAATGGAGGTGGGCCCTGATTCAGAGCGAGCGCTCTGGTCAAAGCGTCCGGCTCTGAATCAGGGCCAGAATCCCTAAATTCTGCAAATACGGCTACATTCACAAGACTTGGGGATCTTCTCCCTTTGATAAACAGGCTCCTCTAAGAGAAATAGTGTCATATGTTTGTGTACTGAATATTGGAAAAAAAAGTGCATTTTGTCACCTTATCACATGGTATTATGTCTCCTGTCACATCTGCTAAGTTCTTGTAATCTTTTTCAGTGATGTTGCAGGGATCCTTCCTGTACACTGATTTTGTCAGCTCTTCCCATATCCCAAAGCAGTTCTTCTGCCTTAAGAGAGAAAACACAGTATTTTTTTTGTCTACTCTCTGTTGAAATATCAATGTGTAATACATCCAATGCTTGTACCAACTGCAATGTTATCAGCAAGGCTGGATTTTTACCACTGAAACATAATCATTGTTATTTTACACAGAAGATATAGTAGCACGGTGTCCTAAGACAAGTATACATTTTTCATGCCCTTTTCTTTTAAAACTACAGTACCAAAGAATCAAGGAGAGAGGAAGTAAAATTTCTATCTCAAATTACTAGGTCCTAACTTAACCCTTGCTTAAAATCCTCCATTTCCCCGTTTCCTCTGCTCTGCTTCTTAGACGCAGAGCAGAGCCGGCTCCAGTGATCATCTTTGTGTGTCTAAATAGACCACACACTGGTCACTTTAAAAAAAAAAAATAGTTAAAGAAAAACAATGCTTACCTGCATCCAGGGATAGTGATCAGTGCTTTGCTGAGGTCCTCTGTGACTCCGGTCAGCTGGTCTCCGGACTCCTGCACTGACCCCGGCCAGCTGCTCTATGTTGGCATCTCAATTTACAGCATAGAGCAGCTGACCAGGGTCACAGTGCAGGAGCTTTGAGACCAGCTGACCGGAGTCCCAGAGGACCTCACCGGAGCACCAAACTCCAGGCTGGTACATGGGAGAATTGCATGCAAGGGGAGGTTGTCGGTCGAGGGAAGGTGTAGCGGGGGTGGGGGTTTAGCCGGCAGGGGTCTATTTACTAAGCAGTGTTAGGAGACAGAGTGAAAAGTGATAAGGTGCCAGCCAATCAGCTCCTAACTGCCATCTCACAGGCTGTGTTTGAAAAATGACAGTTGGGAGCTGATTGGCTGGCACCTTATCACTTTTCACTCTGTCTCCTAACACTGCTTAGTAAATAGAGCCAGGGGTGTATTTAGGGATCCAAGCGCCCCTGGCAATGTAATGGACTGGCGCCCCCCCCCCCCCCATGCAGTGCCCACAGTAGTAACCTTCCAGTAGCAATCCCCCTATGCTGCATTTCCCCCATTAGTAGCCCCCCCTATACAGTGCCCCCAGTAGTAGTCCCCCCCTATACAGTGCCACCAGTAGTGGCCACCCCCCTAAATTACCACCAGTAGTGGCCACCTCCCTAAATTACCTCCAGTAGTGGCCACCCCTATACAGTGCCCCCAGTAGTGGCCACCCCTATACATTGCCCCCAGTAGTGGCCACCCCCCTAAATTGTCCCCAGTAGTGGCCACCCATATACAGAGGCCCCAGTAGCAGCCACCCCCCCTATAAAGTGCCTCAGTAGTGGCCACCCCTATTTCAGTGCACCCAGTAGTGGCCAACCCTATAGAATGCCCCCAGTAGTGGCCACCCCTATAGAGTGCCCCCAGTAGTGGCCAACCTCCTAAATTGTCCCCAGTAGTGGCCACCCATATACAGAGCCCCCAGTAGCAGGCACCCCCCCATAAAGTGCCCCCAGTAGCGGCCACCCCTTATTTCAGTGCCCCCAGTAGTGGCCATCCCTATAGAGTGCCCCCAGTAGTGGCCTCCCCTATAGAGTGCCCCCAGTAGTGGCCACCCCTATACAGAGCCCCCTGTAGTGGGCACCCCCCCATAAATTGCCCCCAGTAGCGGCCACCCCCTATTTCAGTGCCCAACCCTACACACACACACAAAGAAAAAAAAATAAACTTACGCGATCCTCGCTCCTGACGCGACTGCCGCTGTCCGCTCAGTCCCGCCCGCTCTTCTCCTGCATGGGAAAGAAATCATACGTCATGACGTCTCTCCCATCACATGCTGCAGAGGGAGCCAGAAGACGGAGCTCATTAGTGAGCTCCAGCCGGCTCCCTCCGCGGACGACGCAGCAGCTAATGAGAGTCAGGCAGACTCTCATTAGTTGGCTGCTATTACAAACACACAGCCGCTGCTGACGGCTGCGTGTTTGTAAACTGTGTAGGGCAGACCGCTCTCACTGTGGTCTGCCCTACACTTGTGGGGCCGAGGGACTTGTCCACCCCTTGGCTACTGGTGGCACTGCCGGGTGATGCCCCCCCTTTGGTCGGCGCCCCCCCTTTGGTCGGCACCCCTGGCGAGTGCCATCCTGGCCAATGGGTAGATACGCCCCTGAATAGAGCCCTTAGTTACAAAGACACGGCTAGTAATAGCATTGTCCTTTTAAATATTGGGCATAAACACAATCAGATGCACTGGGGTTTACAACCGGATGCTTCGTAAATAGCCCATTAAATCTGCGCCAACTTTTAAAAGTCATTACTGCTGAGAAATCCTGCCCTGGCTATGAATTGCATAATTCATTATAGAGATGAGCAGACTTTGTTAGCAAAAGTGTTAATGTCTCTATAATAAACATGTAATCAAACTTGCCAATGTGCTTCCTTTGTAAAAACATATAATGAATACAATAAATTGACATTGTTTTAAGTTTCATTGCGCTGCTCTCTGTCAGACTGTGACTTACTGTATATGCCCAGTTTTGCTCCAACAGTTAAACATTTATACTTGACATATTCACAACCTGTGTGCACCTGAAGTATATATAAAGAAGAGGATGATAGTTTATTATGTAGTCAGTTCTGCTAACTGATTACCATAGGGTTTCCTACCAGAAGCCTCAAAAAGCAATGAGTGCATGTTCCAGCTGGGAGAAAGCAGAGTTGATGCCCATCAGTCAGTGCAGGTGGTGCAGCAGTTGGAGTGCCTGATCCCGCAAGGTAAGTGCCAGCTGGAGTCCAATGCGTCCTGGAGGAGGGACCAGCCACTGCATTACAGCACCAATGGGAGAACCAAATGAACAATCACTTGCAGAGGAGGTGGGAACAACCGAGATTGGCTGCACTGATAATGTCGATCAGTCCCGTGAACACCGGTCTGGATTCCGGGCAGATCCTCAGATTTCCAGACTGTCCGGAGGAATCCCAGACAGGTGGCAACTCTAGGTCAGCTGTGCTTCCTGCCCCTTTGATAAATTACTTGTATGGTCAGTCTGAGCCTACATGTTTTTCCTCAATCAGTGATAGTTTTAATCAGGGCCATAAGGGGAGCCGTGTGGCTGGTGCTGCTGCACAGGACGGAGTCCGCCATGTTTACTGGCTTCCGCAACTTACCTGGCTCACAAAGTGTGTGTGAAGAAACCTGCACTGTGCATAGCTGTGCGGTAGTTGCCAGGTGATGGAGAACCCCGCCTTTCACCCACCTCCTGACAGTAGAGGAATGCGCTTAGGGGGATGGGGTGGGTGGCATCAGCAGTGCGACACAGGGAACACTGCTGCCCTGGTACGGCTCTGATCTTAGAAAAAAAATGGATTTATCAATTCTATTACTCAGTCTCAAACTCTGATGACCATGCACACAAAGTGTAATTGAATTGTGGGCTGCCCTGTGACCCATGTCAAAGAGCAACATTGTACAAGACAGTGAAATTGTTTCAGTGACTACAGGATGCTAGATCTCAGATAGGTCATTCATATTGAGGTATCTAACACTAGCTACACTCTTAATTCTTTCACGTTTAGAGATGGGATAGATACAGTCCCATCATACAATACTCCATATGTACAGTTTGCAATGACTCACAACTTATGCTGTAGCTAAGCACGTGTATGTTTTAAATATCTGAGCATGTTGCACACTAGCTTGAGGCCGAGTAAGAACGTACATAAACTTTAAGGTTGAAACATTTGGTGTCTTTACCATGTCTTTTTCTTGTGCACATTGTTCTTAAAAACTGCACCTTGATACATTTTCCCCATGTTATTGTCTAATGCAGAGGTTCCCAAACTTTTTTGAATCACAGCACCCTAGAGTATTATCATTGTTTTCATGGCATCCCCTAAGTTTAAGTTTGTTATTGAGAAATTCAGAATTTTTTTTAGTAAAGTAGTAAAGTGAAGTATATTGTGCTCCCCTGTCATCCTTAGGCTCAGTTATGTGGTGGGGGACAGGTTTACACTTCTGTTTGTTCACATATTTACATTACATTGACTATAAATAACTTGATTTGGTGCTGGACCACCAACCTGAGGTACCCCGGCGAGTGCCCCGAGGCACCCCTGCGAGTGTCCCGAGGCACCCCAGGGTGCCACGGTGCACAGTTTGGGAATCACTGGTATAATGTAGCTTTGCAAATAGAACCAAACCAACAGCATCTACATTTTCCAAGTGTACAACTTGGAGCATCAAATCCCCGAAAAAGGAAGCGCTGGGCAATTAACTAAAATATTTGTATTTTATTTAATTTCATAATATAACCAAACCACAGTGGTCAATATAAATAAAATACTAAAAATAACAATACATTAGTAGCCATTTTTAATTAAAAATGAAAAAGACAGATATAATTGCTAAATATCACTGTGTATTAGTTCATATTTATTTGGATTGGCAAATTAGCTTTTGTTTGGTGAAGCATGTTAGTATTCTTTGTCAGAGTCCATATGATGCCCCTTTCACACTACAAGCAATAACCCAGGTTATTGCACGTGAACACGCAGCAACCTGGGTTACTGTGCAGCGAAAGGGCCAGGTTGAAATAAGCCGGGTCGAGTGACCTGGCATTTCAACCCAGGTCACAAGAAGGGTTGAACACGTGTTCTCCGACTTCGCGGTGCAGTGTGATCGGGTAACCCGGGTTGATGCGACCCAGGTCCCGTTTACTGCATAGGAAGAGCCGGTGTTTGGATATGATCTCGTCACCAAGCTCCGGCTCAGCGCGTGATAGCGCCAGTCTGAAAAGGGTCTCAGCCAGGTCGTACCCAGGATGAACCTGTGAACAAAATCCCGGGTGCGACCCGGCATTCAGATGTGAAAGGGGTATTAGTAAGCTTTATTGCATGCAGTCAGTGTAGCAAAATCCAGTCTTTAATAGAACTTATTTAGTATGTTATTAGGAAGATTCATCTCCATATACCATATCATGGCACTAGAGTTCAGCTCATTGTATGCAGAACACAGTCCAGGTGATTGTATAATTGCTAATCCTTCTTACCTCCAGCTGCTGGTATTTCCAAGTGTGCAGCTTTATTGGAGGAATATGCAACAGAAGTTGAAGAGCCTCTCCAGAGTATTTAGGGGTGAAATAATGCGTTTCTCTGCCTCCATTTAGTATTCAGTGGCTTCTTCAGAGGAATGCATGCAATTAACTAATATGGACTCTAACAAAGAATACTAATATTCTTAGTCATATAAAAGCTAGTTTGCTAATCCAGATGACTATGGACTAATACACAGTAATATATAGTATCAGGGACTTGCAGGCAGGGGAGGCAGAGCCCCTCCCCTGTCATACATCCTCCCCTATCATACTCCCTGTCATATTCCAGAGTTTTGATATTAAAACAATTAGAATAATTCAAAGAAGATATTTATAACTTATAAACATCTTCTTTGTTTATTGCATTCAGGTAGGAGAATTAGTAGACACTGAAGCTTACTGTAGTGAGGGGAGAGTTACAGTGAGTAGGGGGTGAGACAGGCTCCCGGCACTCAGACCCACCCTCATGTGTGCCTCCTCAGCCTTTGACCTCACGCACGGCACTGTTTAGCATTTATATATGTCTTTTGTCATTTTTAATTTAATATTATTACTAATTGATTATGTATTGTATTTTTTTTACTGTTTTATTTATATTGACCATTGTGGTTTGGTTGTATTATGAAATAAAAATACTTTAATTAGTTGAGCAGTGCTCTGTTTTTTTGGGACTTGTACACTGTTTATAGTTAAGAAGATAGCAATTCATATTTTGGGAGCTGCAGTCTAACTAATCATATATTGCAGCCGTATAGAGCAGCGCACTTTTGTGTATGATATTGTTTTGTTGATCTACATTTTCCAGCTGCAGGAGTTTTGAAAAGCTTCTTTCAGGTTGCCAAGGGAGAGCAGAGCTGTGTGCAGGGCCCGACACAAATAACTGGGGCATTGGAATTTGTGATGCTGGTAAGAGGGGATAGAGGGGTTTCCTGAAAAGAATTGTTCCTCTTTACAAAAAGGACAAAGCAATCACAGAGAGCCGGAGCAGTTACAGTGACTGGCAGATATGTGACTAGAAAAATAAATGAGACAGGATTGGAGAAATTAGCAAAGATTGTTTTAGACAAACTATTAATACATTCTCCAATTTGCTTAGTTAGGCCAAGCCACCTTACATCTCAGACAGCTGCTAGTTCTGCCTGATGATAATACCTGACCACCCAGTGCATGGAAAGCATCCAGTGGGGTATGCAGTCGGGAAGCTGGCGGACCTAATCCCGACAGCCGGCTTCCCGACTGCTTAATCCCAGCGAGGGTTAAATGACAGGCGTCTAAATCTAGACGCCTGTCATTTTACCGACGCCGGGAGACCGGCGCCCGGCATCCTAATCGAAGTGATGCCAGGCGCCAAGCGCGGACAGCCACGGGGGGGATGGTTAGGTTTAGGGCTCCCGGGGGGACTTAGGGTTAGGTACCCCCCGTGAGGCTAGGGTTAGGCTAGGGAGAGGGAGGGTTAGGGTTAGGCACCCCCAGGGGGACTTAGGTTTAGGCAGCGGGGAAGGGGGGGTTAGGTTTAGGCACTTAGAGGGGGGATTAGGGTTAGGCACTGGGGGGAAGGTTAGGGTTAGGCACCCCTAAGGGAGGGTTAGGGGGTAGAATTAGGTTAGTGAACACTTACCTAGGGACGATCGGGATTTTCATCCTTGTCGGGCTGCCGCTGTCGGGATTTGGGGGGTCCGGCGGTAAATCATACTGATTCCATCCAGTGGACAAGCTTATCCCCAGAATGGAAAGATTTGGAGATTTCAAACTTGCATCTACAGCACGTTCAAAGGGAGTGGCATTGTGTGCAAGGTGTACAGAGCACACAGGCCCATGAGTCAAGGGGGGCTCAGTGCCACACACCCAGCTCCCACAACAGACTCTATTACACTGTGCCCAGGCTGCAGGTGGCACCATCTTCCTGCTAATGTCTTCGGAAAGATGGCGCCGCCAGCAGCCAGGTGAAAGGGGAACATGGGTCTTCTTCACACTGGGGTGAGGTGAGACTCCTTCTGCCTGGACTAGCACCCCTCCCACCTGCCCTTAAGTGATTTTAATTAGTATAGGTGATTTTAATAGTATAGTATTTTAATTAGTATAGGCATTGCTGTCTATATATAAGAATGGTCACTATTATAGGTAAGTCCTGGATAAATTGATATAATGAGTTAGTATTAGGAATGTTAGGGACCCACCTGATGAGGTTTGCCATTGCCATGAAGTGATAGGTGGGCATGCATTTTTGGGCAAACACATGATAAGAACATTAACCCTAAATATACCCCATTTAAAAACATTGTTTCTACTTTGTGTAAACTATAAACAAACTATAAATAATAATGAATTCATATATGCCATTATCTGGCTGACTTATCGACATTCAGAAGATCGACGGTCAGAATGTCGACATGGTCATTAGGTCAACAATCAATATGTAGACATGCACTTAGGACGATATGATTAAAATGTTGACACCTTCAGCATGTTGGAATGTAACCATCAGGTTTGCATACATCTCTGAATCAGACCCTAATTTGCACAATGATGGGGGAAGCAACTGTATATTGTGAGGGCAGATTTACCATTATAGGGGGTAAAACTTAAGCTCAACTATAAATTTCTTTGTTAAAATAAAGCGAGCCAGCATTTGTGTACTACAGTTAATGCAAATGCAGCAGAAATTTCCCCACATGCAAAAGAGAAAAAAAAGGCTCTACTATATAGGTGCTGTGCGAAAATATGCAAATGTCACCGACGCCGAGGAATGTACTGAGACACCCACCTGCGACTTTGCAGATCCAAGCATCCGGGTACAAAGATGCAGCATCGGTCAGAGATCATTCGATTATCGCAGTTCTGAATAACCCTAAGGCTTGTCAGAATGGCTGCTGGAACTGAAACGCTGGAACCATTTTTATGTTTTTTGCGTACGGGATGGCAGACACAGGCCCACTCCCTGAACACAGTAGTGACATGCAAACTTTTTTACAGATAATTGTATTTGATCCTAACACTAAATGAGGCTGATTATTGGAAGAATTTTCATGGGAAATGGTAGAAACTTTATGGTATTACCAAGAAATATAGTTTTAATCAGACATCCCTCCGGCATGTGAGTACCCTGGTTTTCTAAGTGGTAACGGGGTGGCTAGCCAGACACAGGTGTGTTGCAGCCAGCGATTGTGCCTTTTGCTGTAGTTGCACAGACACTGGCGGCCATGTTCAAATGGAGACTCTGGGCAAAGTTTACGAAGCAGCGGCCAAACCGCCAGGGTTTAGAACCCGCCATTTAGTAAATTTTGCTCTCTGTGTCCCCTTAGAACCGGTGCAATCTCCGACTGATGCGTGGCCGACGATCCATCTTAATGCGCCCAGCAGCGGGTTAGCATCACAGCCGGTGGGCATCCCTATCTGAATTCCATAAGCCGCGGCATTAGCATAAAGCCGCAGTCCTGGCTGCAATAGCGGCACCTCTGAATCAGGATCTTGCATGATAAAGTGACTTTAAGATGAGACAACGTCCAGTTGCTATTTGGGTCTGAAAACATTTGAGTTTGGCATACAACAAACATGAATGCAAGAGCAGTGCAATGACTGTGTGGGAAGTGATATAAGCTTACCCGATGCCTGGATACATGGACATATAATGAAAGCACCGTCCAACAATGACGTTTCTCAGGTTCGGCGATGTTCCCGGTCCTGGCCATCTTTGCTCTTTCTGACCTGTTGCTTTTTTACTTGATGCATGAGCACTGACTTCAAAGGGTGCCAAAATTATGACTGCCAGAACAAGTATGATTCCCGTCCACAGGGGTCTATTCTTCCCAGCATCACGCTGCTGAGACATACTGACTCCTGACTGGCAAGAGAGACGATTAATGTCTCCACTAGGATACGGTACAGGGTTCTGATCACTACAGCCTACAGAGCCAGACCAGTGAATGAGAGGCACAGCAGCTGACCTTATAGTCTATTTGTTCTGTCCCTCCTCCTCCCACTCAGCTTATACAGACATACAGTACAGTGCAGGTCTTTGTGAAATATGAAAAATCCAGTTTATCTTGAGGAGTCAAGAAATTCCCAAAGTTAACATTCTATAAGTGGTATTTGTCACAAAAATGTTACTTTCCTGTAGAGTGATCTAATATTTACTTACAGTAGGTATGTTCTACATATATACAAATCATCCCACTCGTAGAACTTCCTACAATAACTAATGCTGGATACAGTACATCTACGGGCCGATTCCCAGCTGCCAATCAGAGAACTACGATGATCAGTGATTTGTCAGGTGACTGGCAAAATCTGGCATGTTAAAAATCCTTGACTCGCCGATTCCCGTTATTTTTGGGTCAGAATCGGCAAATCGAGGATTTCCAACATGTTGAATTTTGCAGATATCCCGACCCAGGCTTAAGGAGAAGGCGGATTGGCCCAATCCTCTCCTGATGTATGGGCCCCATTAGTTCTACACATAATGTAAATTTGTTCTGTAGAAAAAGAAAAGAATTATCAATGTTGCAATAATTGGGCATTAATAGTGTTTATATTTATGTGCTGATGGGCCGTCAGTCATAATAACATCTTTATGCTGGTTACAAAGTGAATGTAGAACCATTGTGTAGAACAGTCATTATATGGTAATAGAGGATAGCAATGAAGCCATATATTTATTCTGTAAGTTTCGCTTCATCGGCCGCCTGTACCGCCCATTTGGGACAGCCAATGCTGGGTGGCAGGAAGCCCTAGGAGACCTGCCCACTTTTCTGGGCTGCCAGGAATGCTACCTGATTTTCGGGAGCCTCCTGTCCATTCCAGGGAGTAGACAAGTATGCACTAGCCACAGAGTTCACTTGGAGGGTGCAGTGCACTAATGATCCAGTGAGGAGCATGAACCTGGCAGGGTCTTGGTGCAGCGAGCGGTCCTTTACATCTGGGGAATGGTGACTGTGACTGATGGTAAAGATCACTATATTACATACAAACGAACCCCCATCCATTACTATAGCTGGGAGTAGATTTACTAAAGTGGAGATGTTACCCATAGCAACCAATCAGATTCTAGCTATCATTTCTCTATTGCAGTCTAGAAAATAATTGACATAATCTGATTGGTTGCTATGGACAACACCAAAATTTTTAATTTTTCGGAAGCTTTAGTAAATTTACCCTAGAAGTCTGGGACCAGTAGCTCATACACCACTTACACTACTTATTATACTAATTAATTATTAGACTGCATTCTATAACGTCTTATTTCATTTAGACACAGCACTAATATGTTTGTTAATTCTATATGTATTATTAGTTTTTTTTATTATTATTATTATTATTATTATTAATATTATTATTATTATAACTATTTAGGGCATGATTCAGCATGGATCGCTATTCTGCTCATAAGCACATAACGCAGTTGCTATTATCAGTGGTGATATGTAAATGTTTGCATTCGCATTGCGATCGCAGCCTAACATAAGGACGCTCACTTCCCCTTACTCACATCCGCATACTTTGACAATATAGCTAAAGAATCGGTAACATCGAGTAACATCGGACCCATACACAGTTAAGGCAGGTCAGACCTCACTCAGGAATTGCTTACTTCAGTGCATGCTATGAGTCCTCAGGCTGGCGTCTGGAGGTGGCGTTATCCAGGGTCTCCCCCGGTTACCGGCCTTCTACTCTGCTCTAACAGGCAGAGCAGAGCCGGGAGTCGGTCCCAGTAATCAGCTGTGTGGTCTAAACAGACCGCAAGCTGATTACTGTAAAAAAAAGAAAAAAAAAGTGTAAAAAAATGTTTTTACTTACCTGACTCCGGGGACCGGTGATCGGGCCTCCGGTGATGTCTCCCCTCCGGTCAGCTGGTCTCCCATAGTGCACTGCGGCCAGGTCATCAGGTGATCGGGTCCCAGTGCAGTATGGGAGATCACCTGATCGGAGGCATGGAGGACATCACCGGAGGCCTGGATCATGCAGGTAAGTGTAATTAAGGGAGAGGGGGGGTCGCAGAGGGTCCGCGATCGTGAGGGGCGGGGCTTAGTGTCGGGCGGAGCTTAGCGCCAGGGGGGTATCAGCGGCCGCCGGTCGGCGCATGCACGGTCACTTTGTCACGGTATTTTTTGCGAAAATACCGTGACTAGTGTGCGGAGGGGACTCGCAGGGACAGAGCTTTATCTCAAGCTCTGTCCCTGCAAGGGATTTGTAGTAAATCCCTGTGATATTGCCTGAATTCGCAATGCAAATTGCATTCAATATGCGGATTGTAGTAAGTAGAGCCCATAGTGTTAAATCAGTATGTTGGGTGCAGTAGTAAATTACCTAGCAGATTTAAAAGGCTGTGCAAGTAAAAACCAAGCAACAATATGTTGGGTGCAGTAGTATAAGGGCTTGTGTAGCTATCGAGGGTGTGTGGGGGGGTTCGTAAGGCTGAAGAAATGCCTAGGGTGCCAAGAAACCTTGCACTGGCACTGCCCACATGTTGCGAAATTATGCAAATGAATGCGGTTGCAGCACTATACCAAGACGCCCACCAGCTTATAAAACTGCCCACTCGCATTACATACATCTGCAAGTAAACAAAACATCGGCAACACTGGACCCATGCACAGAGTTGAGCTAGACATGACTCACAACCTGCGAAGCTTTCCGTCGCCATTTAGACCTCTGGCTGCGTATGTCAGTTCACGCACACGCACTGCGGTAACATCAACCAGGTGCGAACGCAGACTTGTGATCCAAGCTGACTGAGACCCCACACCCGCTGATAGTACCTAATTCATTAGTGTGCCTTCTATATTATAAGAAGGGGTTGGGTATGTGATCCCGGCGGTCGCTATGCAATTGGTCAGAATACCGATAGCGGCGTCCCAACAGTCAGAATCCCGACACCCATAAGGAAATAAGGTAAGACTAACCCTTACCTCTACCCCTAGCCCTCCCTCCCTGGTGCATAACCCTAACCTCCTCCAGAGTGAATAAACCTATCCTCCCCCTCCCTGCACCCGAAACCTAACCCTCCCCCCTAGTGCCTAACTCTAAGCCTCCTCCCTAGTGCCTAACTCTAACCCTCCCCCTAATGCCTAACCCTAACCCCGCACCCTAACCCCCTAATGCCCGATACTTACCTTCGGGATGCCGGCAGTTGGGATTCTGGTGCCGGGATCCCTGATTCAGTACAGATCACAACTGCAAATGCAATTGCGCACGCAGCCTCGCACACACTTGCACAAGCCTAGTTGGGTGTGGCCCCCCAGCGCTAAGCCCCGGCCCCATTGCTAAGTCCCACCCCCGCGATCACGGACCCCCCGCGACCCCCCCCTCCCTTAATAGCACTTACCTGCAGTCATCGGTGCTCCGGTGATATCTTCCATGCCTCCGGTCAGCTGATATCCCATACTGCACTGGGACCCGATCACCTGATGACCGGGCCTCAGTGCACCATGGGAGACCAGCTGACTGGAGGGGAGTCATCACTGGAGCCCTGATCTCTGGTCCCTGGAGTCAGGTAAGTCAATTTTTTTATTTACTTTTTTTTTTTTTTGCAGTGTATCAGCGTGTCTCTTTAGACCACACAGCTGATCACTGGGACCGGCTCCTGGCTCTGCTCTGCCTTTTAGAGCAGAGTAGGAGTCCGGTAACCGGGGAAGACCCTGGATAACGCCACATCCAGGTGGCGTTATTATCACAGGGTTTTCCCCGGTAATTTTTTACAATTTATTTTTAGTAACTTTGGTCGGATCACATTTCCCATTACAATTATAGGAAATGCGATCTGCTTATTAAAAATAAGTGATACTTAAGGGTTGGAATAGAATTTTACGAATTCTACTCCATTTGCCCTGTAATAACAATAGGTGATACTAAAATAATGTGAAAAGGGTGTGAAAACACCCTTTTTCACATTATTTTAGTAAAAATAATGTTAATAAATAGAGCCCTATTTCATATTATTTTAAAATCTGTATCAAGGCAGGAAATTACTCTGTATCTGTTGGTATATTGTCCTCTCACCATTTGTTTATTTTACTGCTGACTCTTTGTTGTGTGAGGAGGGTTTTAGGGGTGGGGGTGGAATCAGTGTGGACACCTGGTTTGAGTCCTACTTATTTGTCACTATTAGGCTGCCATAGCCACGGCTGCTACAACTTCATTGACTAGATTTAAAGTGCCTACTTTAAAGTGTCAATAGAACATTTAAGTTAAAGCTGGAGTTATTCAGGAGTTAAACAGGATGAGAACAGAAGGAGAATTTAACAGATCAGCAATTTCTGCTATTAAGGACTGCTTTTATCTACCACCACACTTCCACCATGCCTATGGATTGTGCCTGCACCTGGATCTCCAATGCTGCCCGCATCCCTCCTGATGTCCCCATGCAATCTGCTTATCCACTCCAACTATACCTTACCAATCCACGCAGCAAGATGACCTCTCAAATGGTCCTTGGCTGTGGCCCCCAAATCAGGAGGCTTGGTGCAATTTTGCTGTACTCATTGTTTTTTTCCTCTTAAGTTTAGACTAACCTTTCCATAGATGTTAGATTACTGTGACCCTTGTATCCAGCCCATCTGTTTCATCCATGTTTGCCTGCCCCCTCCCCTTTAGAATGTAAGCTCTCACAAGCAGGGCCCTCTTCCCTCATGTGCTTCTCCTTCACTTAATTATACTCTAATTTACAACAGCACCCAACCCTTGGTTACAGACACCATGCTGCTTATCTAAGTGTTATGCATCAATGTATAAGTCATGTATCTGTCCTGCATTGTTTGTACTGTTAATATCTGTTTTCTTGTGTGCTTATTTGTTTATGTACTGTGTAAGGCGCTGCGGAACCCTTGTGGCGCCATATAAATAAAGGATAATAATAATAATAATAATACAGTGCCTCCAGTAGTGGTCCCCCCATGCAGTGCTCCCAATATAGTGCCCCTTATACAGTGCCCTCAGTAGTGCCTCTTATACAGTGCCCCCAGTAGTGGCTCCCTATGCAGTGCCCCCAGGAGTAGTCCCCCACCTATGCAGTGCTCCTTATATAGTGCTCCCAGTAGTAACCTTCACTATGCAGTGCCTCCAGTAGCAGTCCCCCCCAGCAGTTGTCCCCCCAGCAGTACCCCTAGTAGTAATCCCCCTCTGTGCAATGTCCCCCAGTAGTGGTCCCACCAGTGTGCAGTGCCCCCAGTAGTACCCCCAGCAGTAATCCCCCCCACCCCCGGGCAGACACACACACGAAAAAAACAAAAACCTCCACTTAACTTAATCCCAGCTCCGGCATCTGCTCCTCCGTCCTGCGTCCTCCTGGGCCGGTCCGCTCTGCACAGGGGCGGATTGGGAATTGAAAGTGGCCCTGGAAAAAAACTTAGAAAGTGTCCCTATGCGTGCGCGCCTTAGGCGCGCGCCCGAAAAGTGGGTGTGGCCTTGTGGCGGGTGTGGCTTAATATGAAATGTTATGCACGCAAGCCACTCCCCCCATTTTCATCATCCTGGGGGCATGCCCACCGCTCCAAAAGCTGATAGCCATGCCCCCATTCCTTCTTTCTAGTGAATAAGCACAGCAAACATGTTAATGACAATGAGTATTTTCTTACCTATATGATTTCTCTGCAACGAAGGAACCTCTGAAGAAATTGATCCTCCCTGGACAGGCAGTGCCTTGAGATAGTATTCACTATTCATGCAGGAGATCACATGGTCTGGAAGCTGCCTGTGTGTGTAGTAATAAAGCCAATGTCATTATCGTTCAACAGAGGTTCAATCAGAAGTTTTGGGGCTGGACAGAATGTGGGTTTCCCATATCAAACAATTTTATATTAATAAAATATATTTGCTAATTTGGTTCCATTTGCATCAGTAATATGGTTTTGTTAGGATTGTTGTCTTACTGAAGATTATTATCCCCCAGTCTTTTCTTCTCATAGTACCAGTGGTCCTACTATCCTCTATGTGTGTCTCCAGCACCATCGCCTTGGGTGTCCCCAATGCCATCAACCTGCATTTTCCCAGTGCCATCATCCTGCGTCTTCCTAGTGCCATTATCCTGCATCTCCCCAGCAGCATCCTCCTGTCTTGGCACATAATAGCCCCCCTCCCCAACACACAGATCATATTCCCATTTCACAGAATAGACCCCATCCCCACAGACAGATCTCCCCCTAGCACAGCAGATCCCCCTCAGACAGATCATCATCTCCCCCTAGTACAGCATAGTCCCTCTCAGAGATCATCCCCCCTTAGCACAATATAACCCCCCTCCCCAGGCAGATCATCATCTCCCCTTAGCACATAATTACCCCTCCCCAGGGATAGATCATCATCACCCCTAGTAGAGCAGATCCCCATCCCCCTCAGACAATCATTTGTCCTTAGCAAAAAAATAGATCCCCCCCCCCTCAGATCAGCATTAATTCCCCCCACTCCCTCAGACAGATCTCTATCAGCCACAAAAAAAAACAAAAGAGACCTGACTCCTGCATGCAGGGGCCGGTGGAAGTCTCCCAGCCAGCCCTCCCCCTTTTGCTTCCACTGCGCTGCAGCTAGTTAATTAAACCCAGGTCTCCCAGCCAGCCAGCCCCGATTGTCTCTTCACTCTGTCCCTTCCCCTGGCTGTGAAGTTGACACTTCACAGCCTGGGGAGGGGACAGAGTGCAGAGGAGACAATCGGGCTGGCTGGTTGAGCATCCATTAACTTACCCCACCTGCCGCTGGCTGCGGACCCGCGTGGCGCCTGGGCACTCTTCCTCCAAGGTGCTCGCGCGCGGTGTCTGATGTAGTCAGTCCCTCCTGTAAAGCGGCAAAGCCTCTTCTCGCGATAGAGGTAGGCCGCAGGGAGTTGACAGCGGGCTGAACAGTGAAAAAAAAAGAGCCGGGTGACACGATTCTGGGGGCGGGGCACAGTTGAGAAGCGGCCCCAAAGACCAATCGGCCCACCGGGATTATCCCCGCTAAAGGTAATGGCCAATCCGCCCCTGGCTCTGCATGATGGGAGAAACGTCATGACGTCTCTCCCATCACCCACTGCGGGAGCCGGAAGATGGAGCTCATGAGTGAGCTCCATCCCGGCTCCGGCAGTGGGCGCAGCAGCCGATGAGAGTCTGTCTGACTCTCATCATCTGCTAAAACAAACACACTGCTGTAAGTGTAAGATGTGACAAAATATGTATGTAAGTGGAAGACTGAAAAACAAGTGGAATACGCGCCAAGTAAATATAAACCTAAGTATGTACCCCCGAATTGGTATATAATTCCACTGCCCCTAAGCCCTAATTACGGGCGTCAGCTCGTATCAAGAAGTAATTAGTAATGGTATATTACTAACAATGTGAATGTTTGTACATGGATTTTGATTCTAGAGCGACCGGCTAGAGATTTAATAGTAATTGATAATATATACAAATGCTGTGCAATAAAGTGCTAGTGCTAGAACTCACAATGACTGTACAGTACTAGTGTAGTGGTATAGAATATAAGTAGATCACTCATATAGTGCAAATATTATTATGTCACTTACTGTATTTCATTAAAAGACTATTAGAAGTGTGTAAAAGATTATGTGCAAAGTATTAATTTAGCATATAAAATTTATTACAAAATAAAAACACCAATAATATTAAAAAAAAATAATTAATACATCATAAAAAATAAATAAAGAGCATAGGTAGAGCAGCTTATCTGAGGTAGAGAATTAATAGTCCATATGGCAGGTAAATATAAGCGTAATACTTTTAGCATGCAAGGAAATGCCTATTTTATGCAATAAAACTCTACATGAGCCACAAAGTATACATCACAAATACACTAAAAGAATTCACCAAAATGTAATTTACAAAAACCAGGATAGGTCAAATCTTTAATTAAGACCCTTGGGATAAACACAGTCAAAAGTATAAATCCATATCCCGTTACACTGTAATCAGAGCTTCTCAGTATGGTAGAGAATTCAGAAGTGCGGATAATTCGCCAGTTTAGAAGGTCAGAAACTATTGTAGGTTGTCCAGCAAGTCACTGCATGAAAATCTGGAAAATATTGTATAAATATTTTTAAAATATTCAGGCTAATTAACCACTTGACTGGCTAATATTTGTATATAATTTATATATAATTCCCCACAATTGTTTATTTTTTTTTAGCAAATTAAGTAAATAAGAGTTATTTAACCCTGATTCAATATATTTTTTTGTTTTTACAAAAATGTAAATCACGTTTAAATAACTGTTAATTACTTAATGTGTTAATAAACAAAAAATGACCATTGTGGGGACATTTTTAAAAAAAAATTAGTTCATAGTTGAGAAAAACTGTTAACTGGGGGGACAGAGCGAGGGGCAGGGATATGTGTGTAAATATATATCCATCCATCCATACACATATATATACATATATATATATATATACATACATATACATATATATATATATATATATATAATTATATATATATATATATATATAGCTGTGGGGATAGAGCGAGGGGCAGGTATGTGTATATATAAATATATATATATATATATATATATATATGCAGTGTGTATGTATATATATATATATATATATATATATATACATAAATACATACACTGTACACACTATCCGATCACTGTGGCCAGCAGTGATCAGGTAGATAGAGGCAGAGGCGGAGCTTCGGCTAGTGCAGATTCAACTGCAGAGAAGGAGGTGCTGGGGACACAACAGCAGCCGCGGCCGGCTTTCAGGAGCCGCGGCTGATACTTCATGGAAGACGTGCTAGGAGAGGGGGTGATGCGGCTTGACACAGCAGCAGCCGCGGCCGGGTTCCATGAGCTGTGTCTGCTGCTTCCATGGAGGACACAGCTAACCTCCAGCTGCGCCAGGCGGGAGGTTATGCTGGCTTCCCAATCACTGCTGCCCACAGTGAGCGGGACACAGCAGCGGACGCAGCTACCAGGTGGCTACTGCATTTTCTGAATTCATGGCTGGTCTGCAGCTGCGCCGGGAGGGGGGTGTCGCCAAGTACCTGATCACTGTAGCCAACAGTGATCGGGACCCAAAGGAGGGGGAGCCGTGGGTGCAGAGGGACCAGGAGGTCCCTCTGATATAGGGAAGATCAGCATCAGATGATACCATGTCAGGGAAAGCCCAGGGAAGTAGTTAAAAGCTTTCTCACTCACCCAACAAGCACTCACTCCGTCTTTCAAAAAAATCCTTAATAATATTTTGTAATGGTTTATTTATTAATGTATTTCAAAGCCTTTTTTAATGCTAATCACACATAATAATAAAATATCAAATACTGACAACCACAAAAACTTTACCCCGGAAACTAACTAATACCTACTGTCAGTGTTTTTATTTTTTTTATTTCCATTAATCCACCACACAGAGCCGGCTCTAAGCATAGACAAACTAAGAAAATGCCTAGGGCATTTGGAATGCCTAGGGGCATCCAAGCCTACCTAGGGCCAAGGGTCGGCGGAGGTTTGAGACGGGCACGGCATGGGGCACCTTCTGCTTGTTGGGGCAGCTGCTACTACCACTGTGCAGTGTCCACTGTTTGCTGCTGCCAGGCCTGAACGGAGCTGTTAGCTTAACTTTGATTGGACCCAGCAGCAGCAAACAGTGAGCGGACAGGTAGCGGCGGAACAGCTGCGGCAGTTGTGGGGGCAGGGCACATGGACGGTGGGGCTCTGTTAGTGGTTAGGCGCTCACGATCAGAGCTCTCAGGTCCAATCGTGCTGCAGCTGGCAGCTTACAGCCAGCAACGGCTGCTGCGGGAGCAGGCAGGCCCAGGGAGGCTGGAGCAGAGTAACAGACTCTGCACAGTGGGGGCATGGGGCAGAGGGCATCAACAAAAATGGTCACTGGTCTCTGGAGGAGGGCTGCTGCCCATGCCCAGCTGCAGCAGCTCCTCCTCCCATGAGCCTTTGCAGGTTGAGGGGTCTATTTACTAAGCAGTGTTAGGAGACAGTGTGAAAAGTGATAAGAAAGTGATAAGGTACCAGCCAATCAACTCCCAACTGTCATTTTTCAAACACAGCCTGTGAGATGACAGTTGGGAGCTGATTGGCTGGCACTTTATCACTTTCTTATCACTTTACACTCTGTCTCCTAACACTGCTTAGTAAATAGACCCCTCAGCCTGCAAAGTGATAAGAAAGTGATAAAGTGCCAGCCAATCAGCTCCCAACTGTCATCTCACAGGCTGTGTTTGAAAAATAACAGTTGGGAGTTGATTGGCTGGTACCTTATCACTTTCTTATCACTTTTCACACTGTCTCCTAACACTGCTTAGTAAATAGACCCCTGAGTCTTCACTGACTCCCTGCGGCCTGCCATTGCCACCCCCACAAAGTGCAGTCAGGAGGACTCAGCAGGAGTTGCTAAACAGCATTGGTGGACAGACACACAGACAGCCAGTGAAAAAGTGATATCAGCATGTAGTGAGGGGTGCTGGTGCTGTGTGCTGACTGGTTAAGGGGTGATTGGTGATGGGTGTTGGGTGTGGCTGTCATCTGTGCTGGTGGGGGGTGCTGTGAGAGGGCAGAGGGATTCTGTATGAGGGGTGCTGTGCTGGGTGAGGGGTGCTGTGCTGGGTGAAGGGTGCTGTGCTGGGTGAGGGGTGCTGGATGAGGATTGCTGTGTGGGAGAGGGGTATTGTTGTCTGCCTCTGTGATTTGTGCTGCTGGGTGATGGGTGCTGTGCTGTGAGACAGGGAGAGGGGTGCTGGGTCAGAGGCAGAACTAGCATCGGTGCAGCAGGTACATTGCACCGACCTGGGCACGCCGCAATGAAGGGGCCCACAGCAGGCAGCAGTATAATGAAGTCTGACTGACTCATTTCACACCGTTCACCTCTGCACCGCGGACGCGGATGCCGGGAGCGTTGTATATTTTGTGCGTTTAGCACGTGTTTCTTTAACAATAAAAAAATAAGCCATAAAATGTGTTATTTTTGGTGTCCATTGTATAAACATTAGGCTTGGTGGTGGGATTAGCAGCTATGAGGCACCAACAAAAATATTGCCTCGGGCATAAAATTGCTTAGGGCCAGCACTGCCTCCACATCATACAACCTTTACCACCCTTTCTATCCCATAGACAACATACTTTTCATTTCTCTAACACAATTCAAGCACATTATTTAATTTTAATATCCTCCATCTTGAAAGCACACGTTTCCCGCATCCCATAATGCTTCCATCACACTAAATCTACCATAAATATTTCTTTATTTACCCACTTTCTCATATGTCAAATTATTCCATGTTCTATGAGTTAAGGTGCATACACACGTAAAGATTATCTGTCCAACCATCCAACTAGTTGATTGGTTAGAATGAAAATCTGGTAAGGTATGAAAGCAAATGACAATCAGCAATTTGCTCCCAACTGCCGGAAAATGGGCAAAAACTGTTGTTTGAACAAATTGTTTGGATCAAACATTTAACAAACTTGTCTGACGACCATTTTCATCTGTTTTCTGGCATTTAGGAGCAAATTGCTGATCATCATTTACTCCCATACGTTACCAGATTTTCATTCCAACCAATCAACTAGTTGGATGGTTGGACAGAAAATCTGTACATGTGTACCCAGCCTTAGGGTGCAGGGTAAATCCCCAGAGGGCCCCCTGCTTTGGAGCTCCACCCACTATTATCAGGAGGCGGGGAAATGTAAGGACAAGCTGGTGACTGGTCTGCTGGCTTGAGTAGACAGCTCCGATTGTTGGTTAATATCTTCCCCTGCTCCGAATCTGTTTCAGAGGTGCATGGATATTTTGCACTAGTCAGGAGTGATTGCAATCAGAGCAACTGCAGTGCTCTGCTCAAATAAGGTAAGCGCCGACATCACACTACTTCCTGGTGGCTGGCCCCTCCCCAGGGACCAGCCACCCCTTCACAGTGGTCACACGGACTTGCCCTGGCCTGATCCATACTTCACTCCCCCTCCTGTTGTCTACATGTGTGCAGTTCGGCCCCAAAGGAAGGAGCCAGGAAATGGCTGTAGCCTGGAGTCTCCCACGGTACGCTGATATGAGAAGAGGCTGCGAAGGTGAAGAGCAACAAGAACCCCAGCCGGAATCCGCACACCCAGAGCTACACGAGGCTTACTACTACCCAGACTAGTATGTGTTATCATTCCTCACAGCCGCATACACTGCCACAGGCAGCCTCAGCGACTAAACCACCAGAAAAAACACTACTCCACCACTGCATCAGAACTGTTAATCCTAGCCCTCATTACATCAATGAGCCCCATCCACTGATTGACTATAATCCGCCCTTATACTTCTCTTGTCAATGCACCTCCCTGACCTCCATCCCTTGTGCTTTTGCATGTTAGTATGCATGTGATACCCCTAAAGTGTTTATTGGCCAATGCATATATGTTCACTGTATATAAAAAAATGTTAATTCATTCATTTACACAGAAAATTAAATAAACAACACAGTAGGTGTCTGCGCTGATGTCAATACATAAAACACATGTCTGAATGAATATATCATAAAAATTTATTACATATATTAAGAATATATAAATGAACTGCAGTTCAATATTACAATTAGATATACACACATAAAAAGAAAAAGACAAACAAAATATATCTGAATAGTGTCAATGTACAATGCAGAAACAAAAATGACTAAATATATTGTTGCATCCAAATCGATATACCAATATTGCACTGTGACAGTGCATAGGACATCTGATTAAATGAAGCTGAAAATTGGCAATTATCTATATTCCCAGCATCCGTTAACACCTGTAATGCATTGTGAGTGATTCTGATACTAAATAAAAAACATGTCCAAAACCAGAACCCGCTAGCACATTCAAGGGATATCTTAAACGGATGAATAAATCCTGTGATAAAAGTGAAAATTGATAAGGTTGCAAACTCAGGAGCCAGAGATACTCCTAACAACCTCAAATTGAATCCTTATTCCCACTGATGTGTAGGCTGGAACGAGCTCCCCAAATCCTTACCCTGTAAGGGTTTCCCAAAGTTGTAGTGCAGCCAATGTGTGTGGCTAGGTCGCGCCGCTGCGGCAGCTCCCGACCAGGCTGTGAGGTAGGGTAGCGCCGCTCAGGCGGCTCCCGACTGACCTGAGAGGCTGGGTCACGCCGCTCCGGTGGCTCCCGACCGGACTGTAAGGCTGTGTCGCACTGCTCCGGCGGCTCCCGACCGGACTATGGGAACCAGGGATGATGAAACAATGTGCGGAGAGTTCACCTCAGCATGCATACTCTGGAAAGATGAAACAAAGTGACAACTGCTGACTCCACATGTGTGGCCGCAGATGTATCCAAGCACAAATACTGATGTATAATACGGCAACTGCCGCCAGTAGTTGATGTGTGTAAATCCAAAAATACCACACAATAGGTGTTTGAAGACTGCAGTCAGCTAAGTCCTTGACGCGTTTCTCCCCCTTGCCAGGGTTTTTTTCAAAAGGCAGAAAAAAAACCCTGGCAAGGGGGAGAAACGCGTCAAGTTCTTAGCTGACTGCAGACTTCAAACACCTATTGTGTGGTATTTTTGGATTTACACACATCAACTACTGGCGGCAGTTGCCGTATTATACATCAGTATTTGTGCTTGGATACATCTGCGGCCACACATGTGGAGTCAGCAGTTGTCACTTTGTTTCATCTTTCCGGAGTCTGCATGCTGAGGTGAACGCTCCGCACATTGTTTCATCATCCCTGGTTCCCATAGTCCAGTCGGGAGCCGCCGGAGTAGTGCGACACAGCCTTACAGTCCGGTCGGGAGCCACCGGAGCGGCGTGACCCAGCCTCTCAGGTCAGTCGGGAGCCGCTGGAGCGGCGCTACCCTACCTCACAGTCTGGACGGGAGCTGCCGCAGCGGCGCGACCTAGCCACACACAGTGGCTGTACTACAACTTTGGGAAACCCTTACAGGGTAAGGATTTGGGGAGCTTGTTCCAGCCTACACATCAGTGGGAATAAGGATTCAATTTGAGGTTGTTAGGAGCATCTCTGGCTCCTGAGTTTGCAACCTCATCAATTTTCACTTTTATCACAGGATTTATTCATCCATTTAAGATATCCCTTGAATGTGCTAGCAGGTTCTGGTTTTGGACATGTTTTTTATTTAGTATCAGAATCACTCACAATGCATTACAGGTGTTAACGGATGCTGGGAATATAGATAATTGCCAATTTTCAGCTTCATTTAATCAGATGTCCTATGCACTGTCACAGTGCAATATTGGTATATCGATTTGGATGCAACAATGTATTTAGTCATTTTTGTTTCTGCATTGTACATTGACACTATTCAGATATATTTTGTTTGTCTTTTTCTTTTTATGTGTGTATATCTAATTGTAATAATGAACTGCAGTTCATTTATATATTCTTAATATATGTAATAAATTTTTATGATATATTCATTCAGACATGTGTTTTATGTATTGACATCAGCGCAGACACCTACTGTGTTGTTTATTTAATTTTTTGTGTGAGGTCATTCTGCAGGAATTCCTCTGGTGTCAGCTGCAGGTGTTTATACTAGATAGTATTTGAACAAGAAGCGCACCATATTTTCTTTTATTCATTTACACAGGTTTGAAAGGCAGTGAAGCTGCATATATATATATATATATATATATATACTGTCGAAGCTGGATTATTGGCTGAGACAAGATCAGTTTAAAATTGAATCGCAGCGACACCATCTTGCGACTGGCCGCAAGACGCCATTTTGCGAAATGGCCGCCTAAGCGCCATTTTAGATAAACTCACATTTTAGTACATGTGGCGATAATACCATTAGCATCATGCGAATGCATCTGTGACCATTACCATATGTTACGGCGATTCACTAAAAGCCTATTTCATTACTTTACGTATTATAAAGGATATATTCCAGAAATGGCTTTACAGTATTGCAGTAAGCAAGTGCCCAGGTGACAACTGGCTTGTGTAGATAAGCTTCCTGCATAGTGTTTGTTCACTACGGGTGGTCTGGCTAGAATACATAAGCAAGCTTCCTGCAATGACAGAACACAGGAAAGGTGGGAGGGGGCCTGCTGACAGGACATGTAGAACTATCTGGCCCAGCATGCTAAAATGTTAGAGACAAATGCACTCATCTTCATACACACATTAAATATGTCTTTATATCAAACCCTGAATACCCACACATTTCATATTCACTCATAAGGTTCAATAAGCATCAAAATGTATGATTTAACTTGGTTATTTTAGTTTAAATGCTGAGAAATAAAGTCTTTTGATAACTAAGGTATTATATATGATAAGCAAGTTGTGTTTGGTCTTGTTCTGATGCGTACGCTTTTTACAGCATTCCGGTATTATCGGTGGCGAGATCGCATCATGCAAACTCAAGTTATGGAAGCAGAACCCATAAGCAACAAAATGTTTAAACTGTTGGAATGTACAGAAGGCGTTACTAGAAAGATCTCCAGCTGTTAGAGGCAGGGAGAGTCTATTTGAACCAGCCTGTTAAATGTGCTGTAACATATGCTACTCCTCTGGGAACCAATGACATCAGCAAGAAACTTCCCCATTGTCCTGCTTTAGTCTGAGGGGGATAAATATGTGTGCCCGGATACTGGTTTTTTAGTCCATGCTGAATGATGTATGAACTGAAGGTCTCTTACTGATGTCTATCTCTGGGCCCGGAGGCGCAGCGTATGTATACTGTACTTGGGGTCTGTATAATTTCCTTTTGCACCTAAAGTGTGTCCCTCTCTCTCTTTGTCTCTCTCTCTCTGTGTCTCTCTGTCTCTCTCTCTGTCTCTCTGTCTCTCTCTCTGTCTCTCTCATTGTATTTATTTGCGCTTATTATACACAGATCATAGCGTGTAACTGACTGTACTTTTACTTGAATAATACTTTGTGCTTCAGAACCACATGTTCTGAGTCTGGAGTCTCTATTTATTGTATGATGCGTACACAAATTAGCGTCATCCTTAGAGGTTTATCGGAAGGATTTTAGAAGGTACAGGCAGGGGTATATAGAGGTTAATTTTAAAATCAACAGATGGGGGCTCATCCAGTGAAGTCACTTACCTACTCACACGGCACATACGGCTATCGATGTCTCAGCAAATGGTGGAGTGGCCACATGCAGGGTTTTCCTGCAACCACTTTGTGCTGAAAAATCGCTATCTGTTTTCGTGTGAGCAAAGGAAGCTGACTAGAATCCAGGGACAAGAAAGGAAAAAGTTTGTTTTCCTTTGTTGATAGAACCTAGCATTTAAAGGGGTGCCGTAGTATTGAGTATGCGGCTGAGTCGCAGTTTTGCGCACAGAAAAGACGCACTTTTGCATACGCAGTTAAAAAGTCATTATACGGTTGTGTAGTAGTCGCATTAATGTGTATGCGGCTGGTCGCACAACAGCGTATACGTACTTCCGGTTCTGCTGCCACATGTTTGAACAAAGCCATTGAGATTTACATTTTTTTTCTATTACCAATATCTGGGTTAAATGTGTATTTTTCTACGCAGGAAAAAAGTGTGTAACAGTGAATATTTGTTGAACAAAGTTAAGGGTATCGTATGATCCTTAAGGGCTCAGTGCAAGGGTTAGCCTAGTCACTCGGTAAGCAGCTTTACCATTCTATACACAGTAGCAGGTGTACATGTAGTCTTTCTTGTATAGAGGTGCATGAGAGTAGCCGACATAAACTCTCATAGGTGTGGAAGTTGCCTTACTAAAACTTATCCGGGTGTGGAAGTTTCCTGTTTCAAATCTTATCTAGGTGTGGAAGTTGCCTTATTAAATCTTATCCAGGTGTGTGGGCGCCGCCAACTTAAATCATCCACAGGTAAGTGAAAGTATCTTGATTGTTTTTCACCAGTTTAAATTTTTATTGAAAAGCGTAGGAGTTGTCTCAGAATGGGAGCCACGCAAACAGTAGAGATGTTAGGCAATGATGTGCTGCTAATGGAGGCTCCGATTGAATTGGCCTAACGTATTATGCATACTAAGTACGGTACTTATGCAATAAGGTATTGTGATTTATGGTTTAATATGATGAGGAAGAGTGTTAGACTGTTTCCCAGAATTAGTAGTTTTGATAAAAATGTGTTAGACAATGTCCAGGGTCACATCAGTATGGTGCGATCCCGAGAGAAAAAGATTAAGTATTTTGAATGTTTAAAACTATGGCAGCATGAAAGGGATGCTTGGCTTAAAAATGTGCAAACGATGCAAACTAGCGTTGCGAGCGCATTGCCAGAAAATACATCCGCAACGCTGAGTTGCAATACGGGCGAGCCGCAAATTGGTGCGCACGTGCGGCAAGGTAGCATCATGGAGAGTATTGCCAGCAGTTCACGCTCACATCCCCCACCTTATGTGGATGGAGGTGCAAGTACAGTTACAAAAAAAACCCATAAAAATGTAACAAGCAACTTGTACCCTCTCTTAAGCAACTATAAAGAAAATGTGCATGATGCGGATGATGAGCCTATTGTAATGTCTGCCATTTCCCATGCTGTGCAAATGATAGATAATGCATCACCACAATCACGGGTGGTGCCGCCATCTCCATTGGTAACAGCAAGGGAAGTGTTAACACACTCTGCACCCATAGAGGAAGTTGTTAATACCATACGTAGCAGCAGCAGATTAAACCCCCAGCCAGGTAACCAGGTCAGAGATAGCAACACTGCCGGTCTGCATCCCATTCGGACAATAACTGTTCCGAATGGAAATGCGGATGCAAACAATGTAGTGCCCACTAGGGAAGTAGTAATGCATTGTCCATGGACAAGAGCAGATCTAAATTCCATCATAAATGATTTCCCCAATCCCAAAAAGGAACTAGCCAAATGTCAAAGATTTTTGAGAAATTTGGGTAGTTCTCATGAGCCCACTAATAAAGATTGGCGTGTGGTGTTAAGGGCCTGTCTGCCACGCAATACCGACGTGACAAAATTTATCACGGATTGTGTATTGGATGGTGACGTTCCCTTAACAGACCAAGTAAACCAAGGTAACATTTCCCACATTGTAACTCAATTGGGTATATATTTTCCAGTAGTAGTTAACTGGAACAAAATTTTCACCATCAAACAAAAGGAGAGTGAAACTGCAGAAGACCATTGCGACCGGGCTCTGCAGGCTATCACCCAGTACACTGGGATAGAAGATATTAAAGATAGCACTCACCACAGGGGAATGATAGTCACGGTACTCATGGACGGTCTGAAAGACGATTTAAAGATTCGGGTTCAGACCTCACAACCTGGCTGGAGGGGACTCACAATAGATAACCTCATAGAGTCTGCCATAAAACATGATAAAAATATCACAAAGGAGAGAGACCCAGAGCGAAAAACTAATGGCTGTCAGTATCCAAGCTCTGGAAGGAATGACAATAACATCACAGCCAACCGACACACCTGCACCCACACACACACCTGCACCTGAACAATTACACATCCTCACCAATCCCACACCACAGCAAACACATCCTTACCCCACATATCATACACAACCACAGGTCCCATACTCATATCCCCCACAATATACTTACCCTCCCTATCCTTACCCATACCCACCACCTTTCTCTCTTGCTCAAATCCCACAACAATCTTTTCATCCACCCCGTTCAAAATTATGTTTTAACTGTCACCAAGTGGGACACGTAAGTAAGAACTGCAAAATGAAGAACACCACACAGGAACACGAGTTTCCCATGGGTTCATAGGTAACCCCAGTATCTTCTCCCAGGCCTTATATGACTGTTTATAATCTTTTCAACCTATCAATGGATCTGTTCTAATGTAAAATGTGGATGATTTATTGTTGTATTTTAGTTCATGTTTAAATGATATTAAACGGTTGTTCTTTATCTCCCACTCATAGGACACAAGGTTGCTGAGGATCAACGGCAGCCATGCCAGGCTGAGGTCGACTACTCGGAATACTATCCAAAACAGTGGCACAGGCATTATTTAGAACAGTAGCTATTAATAACAAGATTTAATTGCAGGAACCTGTATGCAGATACTATATCCCTAGAATTATTAAAAATGATAGGGGGACTTATTTTACAGGTGACGTTTCCAAGAACATGTGTAAGATGATGGTAACAACACTGAGATTATCCCAGACTGTCTTTTCCTTTATTTGCCCCCCTTTGAGATACTGTTCAAACAGGCAGCCTCATGTGAAAATATGATAATGAGGTTACTGTGCAGGGTCTCACGAAGATGAATGAGAATAACCGAAATTGAAAGTGTTATTAACTAACATGTCTAATGCAAACTGTCATTATGTCAAAATCTGGAAGAATTTGTTATGATCCAAATTTTTTTTAGCTCAGGTCGTTTGACTGATCGGTGGAAAGGTCCGTATCTGACGATACAGCATCCTCAAAGGGTGGCCGGGGAAGATACGTGGATCCATTCCACTCACTATAGGGAGGTTAACCAACCGGTGGAGATACAAGGCAGAGACAAGGCCGATAACATGGACCTGTCAATTGCAAGCTTGTGGCGGAAGAATTAAAAAGGTGACGGTGAGATATCTGAGCTAAAGAACTGTGCAGATCAGTGCTTCCAGCAATGGAGTGGTCTGCTGTGGTCATCCTAGTTCTTTTTCTTTCCAGAGTTTTTGTCATGATGATCTGTTTGGGGATACTCAGTGTCTGTGATGGGGGACCGATAAAGGAGATGTGAGCTGATGGCGGAGCTGATGGAGTGGAGTCAGGAGGAGTGCAATGCCAATCAGGGGAGTTTCTGACCAATTTTAGTATTGTAATTGTTATGTTATTTGGGAAAAATACTTCCAGAAGTTATGACCCTCACACATGTTGAAATGTTGGGAATACATAAAAACACACCGTCACCATATCTTCACACACAATATGAACACAGAGGCAAGAGAAATATGATACCTGGTGATATGCATAAAGCCGCTCAGTTAATCGGTGAGACAGCTGACTTCCAAGTTTTGGTCGCCCTGGATCCCGCCAGGATTGATAGGGGTTCATTAAATTTTAGATATATCCAGGAACTTGCTAAATTGATAGATAATATCACCGAGATGTATGATGACACATACAGGTACACAGGGAGAGAATTGCAAGCGTACAAGAAAGAACTAGTGCAACACAGGCTAGTGTTGAATTATTTAACTGCTGTTACTGGAGGGTATTGCGTAACGTTAGCCACCCAATTTGGAGTAAAATGTTGCACTTATGTCACCCATGATACCAGCGACCCTAAGGAGGTGATAGACCAGAAGATGGATGAGATTCTGCAGCTAAAGTGGGAATTTCGTAAGAACCATAACGCATCAGTGGCTGAAGCAGGGGAAAAGATAGATGGATGGGTGTCATGGCTGAACCCAGTGAAATGGTTCTCAGGTCTAGGGGAATGGGTCCAGGAAGTGATCGCCAGCATAGGCAAATTCTTGATCCTTATACTGATTGTCATCATAGTAATTGGCATATGCGTCCAGTGTGTTCCTATTGTGTTGAAGTGTGGAAAATGTAAAAATAGAGTAAAACGAAAGAATGAAATTATGATAGTGGCCAGTATGAATACCGAGGGAGACACAGACCTGCATTACAACCCTGAGCTAGGAAGTACCATCATTTAATGTGTTATATTTAGACATGCATAGAATGTATTATTGAAATGTTATTTACAGAACACCTCAGACAATGTGAAGTCTCAATTCCCCTTCAAGACTGCTATTATAAGACTGGTGCATTCCCACACCTTTCACATGATCTTCCAAGATCCGCGGTGTGCGTATAATAGTAGTTTTATGTCCCCACCCAGAGACACATTATTGATGGGTTAAGAACCACCTTGTGCCATCCCATAATAACACTAAATAATATGTAAATGTAAGCCTAAATTAAATTTTAATAGAAGATTGTGATAGCATGTTGTTCGCTATCAAAGGGTGGACTGTCGAAGCTGGATTATTGGCTGAGACAAGATCAGTTTAAAATTGAATCGCAACGACACCATCTTGCGACTGGCCGCA
The DNA here is from genome assembly GCA_031769625.1 of Taudactylus pleione. Lineage (NCBI taxonomy): Eukaryota > Metazoa > Chordata > Amphibia > Anura > Myobatrachidae > Taudactylus > Taudactylus pleione. The sequence goes on from JAUIMM010000519.1 coordinate 10,976,076, forward strand.
AGACGCCATTTTGCGAAATGGCCGCCTAAGCGTCATTTTAGATAAACTCACATTTTAGTACATGTGGCGATAATACCATTAGCATCATGCGAATGCATCTGTGACGATTACCATATGTTACGGCGATTCACTAAAAGCTTATTTCATTACTTTACGTATTATAAAGGATATATTCCAGAAATGGCTTTACAGTATTGCAGTAAGCAAGTGGCCAGGTGACAACTGGCTTGTGTAGATAAGCTTCCTGCATAGTGTTTGTTCACTACGGGTGGTCTGGCTAGAATAAATAAGCAAGCTACCTGCAATGACAGAACACAGGAAAGGTGGGGGGGGGCTGCTGACAGGACATGTAGAACTATCTGGCCCAGCATGCTAAAATGTTAGAGACAAATGCACTCATCTTCATACACACATTAAATATGTCTTTATCAACCTTGAATACCCACACATTTCACATTCACTCATAAGGTTCAATAAGCATCAAAATGTATGATTTAAGTTGGTTATTTTAGTTTAAATGCTGAGAATAAAGGTTTTTGATAACTAAGGTTTTATACATGATAAGCAAGTTGTGTTTGGTCTTGTTCTGATGCGTACGCTTTTTACAGCATTCCGGTATTATCGGTGGAGAGATCGCATCATGCAAACTCAAGTTATGGATCGCAGAACCCACAAGCAACAAAATGTTTAAACTGTTGGAATGTACAGAAGGCGTTACTAGAAAGATTCCCCTGCTGTTAGAGGCAGGGAGAGTCTATTTGAACCAGCCTGTTAAATGTGCTGTAACATATGCTACTCCTCTGGGAACCAATGACATCAGCAAGAAACTTCCCCATTGCCCTGCTTTAGTCTGAGGGGGATAAATATGTGTGCCCGGATACTGGTTTTTTAGTCCATGCTGAATGATGTATGAACTGAAGGTCTCTTACTGATGTCTATCTCCGGGCCTGGAGGCGCAGCGTATGTATACTGTACTTGGGGTATGTATAATTTCCTTTTGTGCCTAAAGTGTGTCCCTCTCTCTCTTTGTCTCTCTCTCTCTGTGTGTGTCTCTCTCTCTGTCTCTCTGTCTCTCTCTCTGTCTCTCTCATTGTATTTATTTGCACTTATTATACACAGATCATAGCGTGTAACTGACTGTACCTTTACTTGAATAATACTTTGTGCTTCGGAACCACATGTTCTGAGTCTGGAGTCTCTATTTATTGTATGACTGCGTACGCAAATTAGCGTCATCCTTAGAGGTTTATAGGAAGGATTTTAGAAGGTACAGGCAGGGATATATAGAGGTTCATTTTAAAGTCAACAATACATATATATATAGGTATATTAACTCCTCATAGAGGAGAACGTGAACTGAGCTGCCCATTCTGAACTATGGACAACAGGGGACACCTACCCCTATATTAATCTATGTGGCAAGGATATTTATGTGATCTCCTCCCAAAGGGGGAACATGGTGCAGCCTGCCCTTGCTGGACTCAGAAACTGGTGGGTATGCGCCAGGGACAGGACACTGTGGCTGGTTGAGTGGCGGAAACTTCTCCTCTATCTGCCCAATGGAGTTCAGGGGCAGAGAGGCAAGTGCTGTCAGTGGAAAAAGTGACCGGCACGCGACCGCGAGTATAAGAGGGGCTCCCATGGGGCCACTGGGTAGTTGTTGCCAGAGGAGAGGCGCCTGAGGTAGAAGGAGAGCAGGACTCACCGAGACGCTTGGTCAGAGCGTACCATCGGAGGAAGGAGAGAGCGCACTGCAAGTCAGCAGGGTAGCTGTCGGAACTCTGCTGAAAGGAAGCGATGTCAGTGGACCTGCCCTATAAGGAGATTGTCAGTCGGGGAGTGACCAGAGCAGAGGCGCGGTCTTCTGTCAGGGGGACGGAGCCGTGGATATCGAAGGAGGAGTAGTGAGTACTCAGCACCACCCGTCATACAATTCATGTCATCCCCATTCATCTCCTGACACAATCCGTACACTTCAGCTGGGAAAGAGACACTTACAGACGCTAAGCAGCCTAGGTCACTAGAGACTTAGAGGAAAGTGTTGCACCAGAATTAAACAACGGGCAGAGTCTTATTTAGTGACAGAGTGCTCTATAGAGGGAGTATACAGTGCGCCAATCTACATTATTGTGTGCAAACCTCAACAGTCCGCTGAAAGGGATGAAGCTCTGATCTCTCAGTTGATTGAAGGGGCCAATAGAGAGGGAGTTTGAAGTCACCTTAGAATGCTGAGAATGCAATTGGAGGATCACTTAGTCCTTGATTTCAAGGAAGCTGCTATTAGAATCATTGGGCACTGCGCAGGGAAGAAGTCCTATTTCCCGAAATGCCTGGATATCAGGAAACATCTAATGCTGTTGGGTGTGAATGCAACAAAGTAGGGAAGGAATCATCAGTGAAGGAGAATGTAGGTCAGAGTGTCCAGGTACCTACTTGAGATCCGATACAGGTCTTACAAGGACAATTAGAAGGATTAACAATGGATTTAACCGAAATGTGCAAAGAAATGCGCCAGCTTTCTCAGCAGAGGTCTAGTGATTCCTCAGGATGGAGAGGGAACTAGAAATGGAGGTATGCCAATAGTGATTGGTGGGAACCACCTCGAGGAAATGGACAAAGAGCTACAGATAGATTTGATGCCCAAGGACTACCCATCTGCCGACGAGTGGCCACATTGAATGAAATTGCAACTATCAAGAGCCGTTAAACACCGAAGTCCTGAGGTCAAGGACCAACCCTCAGGAGAGACAGAAGAATAGGTCCATTGTTGGAAGAAGGGCAACCAGAAGATGCAAATGCAGATCCCATATTACAGAACCAAATCAATTTTGTGAACACACTACCTCCAGGGAAAATTACTTCAGCCATCACAAGAGGGATTTCAGGAAAAGTCGTCTGGTTCCATGTGAGACGCGGGTATGGGTTTATAAATCAAGATGACACCAAGAGCGATATTGTTGTACATTACTCTGCCATCCAAAGGAACAATCCCAGGAAGTACCTTCGCAGTTTGGGAGATGGAGAGACGGTGGATTTCGATATCGTTTAGGGAGTGAAAGGTCTGCAAGCAGCAAATGTCAGCAGTCCTGGTGGTGTCCCAGTTCAAGGCAGTAGCTATGCAGCAGATTGCAAGAATTACTGGAATCGGTCATGTCAAAGACGTCCTCCATGTACTGTAATTACCAGCAAAATGACCAATATCATGAAGATGGAAAGGAGCCTGACGAGATAAAACATGAGGCAGTGCCTCAGAATCAGAAGAATGTAATTGGGCCACAACCCTCTCCAGAACCAGAACTCAAGAGCGAATCTAGAGCGGAGGACATCTGTTCAAGAACAAATTACTTCAATCAGGAAAATTCCAAGGCCGCTGAACAAGAAATGCACACTGAAATGGAGATTCACAAGGCCATGGCAGAAGAATCTGAACCGATTCAGCTACGCAGAAGTTTGAACCTGATATCCCTACCAATACTCCTAGTCCAGTGAGAAGCCTTTTCCCAGCGCGGTACCATCCAGAGCACGAGTACACCACGATAAGTTCTAGAGAAGTAGCTGCCATTTTGAAACAGGCATGTATCAAATCAGGAAAGAGACGTAAAGGAAACTCTACTCATTAGATACAGGCAATAGAATGCTCAGAAACTGTTGTAACTGCTTGAAAGTACCAAATTAATTTGTTAAACACAGAATCGTTGACAGTAACATGTCTAATGTAGCAAAAAGTTTATGATTGTGAAAACAATTTGTTTAAACTTGTTAGGAAAGCCAGATGCATGGGGACATGCATCATTCTAGCGGGGAGGAATGTGATACCCCTAAAGTGTTTATTGGCCAATGCATATATGGTCACTGTATATAAAAAATGTTAATTCATGTATTTACACAGGTTTGAAAGGCAGTGAAGCTGCCTATATATATATATATATATATACAGTCAGGTGCATAAATATTGGGACATTGACAGAGTTTTCATATTATGGCCTCTATTCACCACCACAATGGCTTTGAAATGAAACAAACAAGATGTGCTTTAACTGCAGACTTTCAGATTTAATTTGAGGGTAATTACATCCAAATCAGGTGAACGGTGTAGGAATTACAACGGTTTCTATATGTGCCTCCCACTTTTTAAGGGGACAAAAGTAATGGGACAAACCAAACAATCCTAAATCTAACTTTCACTTTTTAATACTTTGTTGCAAATCCTTTGCAGACAATTACAGCCTGAAGTCTGGAACGCATAGACATCACCAGACGCTGGGTTTCATCCCTGGTGATGCTCTGCCAGGCCTCTACTGCAAATGTCTTCAGTTCCTGCTTGTTCTTGGGGCATTTTTCCTTCAGTTTTGTCTTCATCAAGTGAAATGCATGCTCAATCGGATTCAGGTCAGGGGATTGACTTGGCCATTGTATAACATTCCACTTTTTAGCCTTAAAAAACTCTTTGGTTCCTTTTGCAGTATGCTTCGGGTCATTGTCCATCTGCACTGTGAAGTGCCGTCCACTGAGTGCTGAAGCATATGAGCGTATAATAGTGCCCGAAACACTTCAGAATGCATTCTGCTGCTTTTGTCAGCAGTCACATCATCAATAAATACAAGGGAACCAGTTCCATTGGCAGCCATACATGCCCACGCCATGACACTACCACCACCATGCTTCACTGATGAGGTGATATGTTTTGGATCATGAGCAGTTCCTTTCCTTCTCCATACTCTTCTCTTCCCATCACTCTGGTACAAGTTGATCTTTGTCTCATCTGTCCATAGGATGTTGTTCCAGAACTGTAATGGCTTTTTTAGATGTTGTTTGGCAAACTCTAATCTGGTCTTCCTGTTTTTGAGGCTCACCAATGGTTTACATCTTGTGGTAAACCCTCTATATTCACTCTTGTGAAGTCTTCTCTTGATTGTTGACTTTGACACATATACACCTACCTCTTGGAGAGTGTTCTTGATTTGGCCAACTGTTGTGAAGGGGTTTTTCTTCACCAGGGAAATAATTCTTCTGTATTCCACCACAGTTGTTTTCCGTGTTCTTCCGGGTCTTTTGGTGTTGCTGAGCTCTCCGGTGCGTTCTTTCTTTTTAAGAATGTTCCAAACAGTTGATTTGGCCACAACTAATGTCTTTGCTATCTCTCTGATGGGTTTGTTTTGATTTTTCAGCCTAATGATGGCTTGCTTCACTGATAGTGACAGCTCTTTGGATCGCATATTGAGAGTCGACAGCAACTGATTCCAAATGCAAATGTCACACCTAGAATCAACTCCAGACCTTTTACCTGCTTAATTGATAATGAAATAACGAAGGAATAGCCCACACCTGTCCATGAAATAGCTTTTGAGTTGATAGTCCCATTACTTTTGGCCCCTTAAAAAGTGGGAGGCACATATAGACCGTTCACCTGATTTTGATGTAATTACCCTCAAATTAAATCTGAAAGTCTGCAGTTAAAGCACATCTTGTTTGTTTCATTTCAAAGCCATTGTGGTGGTGAATAGAGGCCAAAATATGAAAATTTTGTCAATGTCCCAATATTTATGCACTTGACTGTATATATATACACATATATATATTTAGGTATATTAACCCCTCATAGAGGAGAACGTGAACTGGGCTGCCCATTTTGGACTATGGACAACAGGGGACACCTACCCCTATATTAATCTATGTGACAAATGTGACAAGTATATTTATGTGACCCCTCCCAAAGGGGGAACATGGTGCTGCCTGCCCTTGCTGGATTCAGAGACTGGTGGGCACGCATAGCGCTTGCGAGCGGGTCCAAATCAGACCCAGAGAGGATTACAATCTGTATCATAATATTTGCTAGAAATAAGCTTAACCTTGTAAAAGAAAGTGACAGCGCAGGACTCCGCCTAAAGAAAGGACACTTTATCCCATCCTCCAGTAAGTTTTTCATCAACCCGGGCAACATTGAATTACTAGTATATTAATAGTGAATAAACTCTTGCATGCATAGAGGGGACTAGAGACCATTGTATTACCATTTTGGGGTGCACCCGTTAATTATTGGTCATTCTACCAGTTTCTAATTAACATAGGAGAGGGGATTGTTATATATTTATCTGCAGTTAACCCATTGCTTCTCCAGGTGGAGGTTCCAGCCTTAATAAAATAAAACACGGATCAGAGTGCAGCTTATTCTTGTAAAAGAGTGTCAATGCTCATGTAATGCAAATGTTTAATGCAATGTTACTGTGAAGTATTGCCTTTACAATCTGATTATTGTTAAATAAATACTACTTGTGAGTGCATACTTTTGCCTGTATCCACTACTTACCCTCAGAACGGGTCCAGGACTATCCAGAGCTGTGAAACTGGTAAGAAGCTATATGTGACAACACACTCATAACTGAGTTTAGCATTGACTTTCGGGTGGGTGTGGCATATTACATGTACTCCTTACCTATGCTGCCCGGCATCCAATTAACACTACCCTGTTTCCAGCCCTCACCTAGCAGTACAATATACACTTGCTATTCATCCACTACTGTCTTCATTGGCATTGTGCCAACATCACCTAACATTTCATGGCACAGGAGCCTATCCATTACCCGAATTTATGAACAATCCGCCCAAAACTAGGAGGTTTTGGTCGTATTGTTCACAAAGTAGGGTAATGGATAGCCGGCAAGGACCAGCGATGCGCGTGCACGCTGGGTCCTTGCCATCCCCGACTATCTACTGAACATGCCCGTCAACCCGACGACGCTCACCAGGTTCGTATTGTACAGAGATAGGAGGTCGGGCTCCTTCACTGAATGATGTTCAGTGAACGCCGTTCAGTGCTGGCACCGCGCCTCGGCGACCTGAAGGTTTGAACGCTAGACGTTTAGACTTTCAGGTGGCCTAATGGATAGGGACGTTTACCCTGAGACCTTAACCCCTATGTACTACCTACTATATAATTATTGTATTCCCATTACAAACTGCCCTTACATTTGGAATTGTGCCATCAAGTCATATTCCAGCACCCAGTAACACTACTGCATGTATTGTATTGTTATTCAAATTATTACCAACCCATTACTCAACGGTGATCTAATTATTATAATATTGTACCACCAGTGTTTCAATAAATAATACTGCTGATTTATTATCCACTTTGGTTTGCTTTTTTTAGTACACCAGTAATATACACTTTGGGGCCGATTCAATTCAGCGCACCGTGAATATCTCCAGGAGGTTGGTCCCAAATCTATTCAATTCAGCGCATTGTTTAGTCTGACTATAACAACTTAAGTCAGAGAATGCAGGTTCTCGCAACTTAGCCTGGTTGTTAAGACGCGAGAACCGGCATTCTCCAACTAAAGTGCCGATCGTGAGGCTGTTAGCGCTGCGCTAAGCAGGGAAACAGCCTCATGGACAGCACTTTAGCCGAATATTTCCTCACACCCTCAGGAGGGTGCGAGAAAAAATCATTTAGTCGGACTAACAGTGCACTGAAGTGAATAGCCCAGGGACCAACTTCATGGAGATATTCACAGCGCGCTGAATTTAATAGGGCCCTTTCTTACCATATCCCACACGCATAATAATTACTGTCATCATCACTCTAAGGTTAGCGTTTGGATCACCATGATTAGTAAAGGTGAAGGGGCAGTGTGGCAGTAAGTACAGAATAATAAGTTGCTGAGAATAAAGATATGATGGTGTGTGTGTTAAAAGTGTACTGTAATGAATACAGAAAACATCTGCTCTTAATAATAATTATTATATTTATTTATAATGACAGTAATGTGTACCATATCAAAATAAAATATATAGGTCAATGGTTCCCAAACTTTTTTGAATCGCGGCGCTCTAGAGTATCACCATTTTTTCCACGGCAACCCTGAGCCAAAAGTTTCTTATTGAGAAATACAGCAAAAATTAAATAAAGTAAATTGTGCTTATATGTGACCCTTCGGTATAGTTATGTGGTGGTTGACAAGGCTGTGCTTCTTTTTGTTCACATATATTTTTGATTGGCAGTTATTGGCACAGGTTTTGCCAATCACACTGACTAAATATAATTTTATTAGGTACTAGACAACCAACCAGAGGCACCCCTGCAAGTGCCCTGAGGCACCCCAGGGTGCCATGGCACCCAGTTTGGGAACCATTGATATAGGAAAAGGTATGTTAGCAGATAGGATTACCCCGATGTCAGCAGGCTGGAGTGGTCAGTAGTGCGTACACATCAGACAATATGTACGATATGCCGCTCCAATCCGCGGTATCGGGCAACATATTGTCTGATGTGTATCCACCCTAATAGTAGCAGAGAGCTTGAGTACTAAAATGGGTATGACCACTATTGTAATGATGGTATAGCTATCAGAAATGTATTATACTCTTCTCAGAGGTAAAGTGCTTTCATTTACTTGGTAATCAAACACACTGTATTTAGTAGAACAGCCAATGTCTCTCAATGGAGGGTCATTTGCTCAACATTATGGATGGTTTCTCCAGGATGTATATGATAAGTCACAGTCCACATACTGGTCACTTTGCTAGAAAATGTTGTCCTCTCTTCACCACACAGTGTGATATAGCTGAGTAACATTCTAACTTCATGACAGGTTTATTTATAAATTTTGGGCACTGATGTGAGTCATATTTTTAACTGGGGGCATTGCTGTGGCATATTAGGAATTGACGGCACTACTTTGAGGTATATTATGTATTTGGACTGGTTCTTTATATTGACTATCACAATATTGCAATTTTAGATACTTCCTTCTCTTCTCTGACAGAAACAAGACACTTAAATTCCCCATTGCCTTGAAATTTGATTAACTTGAATTTGTAGCCCACACACCCCTTATCAAGACCCTGCACAAGCCTATGGACTGGTACCTATGGGATTGCCTTGGTCTGGACAAGCTGTCTCTATGTACATACAGCTGCTGTGCTGCCCAGTGCCCTGTAACGCTGAGGAGTTTCCTGATCAGTGTGTGGGTGTGGCACATAGGGGACATATTATCATTACATTACAGTGGATACGGGTTATTATTATTAGACTAAAGCTGCCCACGCACATAGCGATATTTTACCCAATCTGGCCGATTCCGACACATTGGAACGACAGATCGTGTAAAATATGGCCAAATCCTGAGTAAATCGTGAGTCCCCGCTGGTCGCACTTCGCATCTTCAGATCTGCCGTGCAATAGGGCAGATCTGACAATCTAGGACACAATGCACTGTGGAGGTCTGGATGCAGGAGAGATCGTATGAAGATTGGACACCAAATCGTGTGCAGATTGTGTGGAGATCGTGTGCAGAGCTGCCGGGGAGAGTTTCAAGGGAAATCGTACACATCGGCTGATCGTGAGAACATCGCTATGTGTGTGGGCACCTTACAGTAGCACAGACTATATTTATTAAACTAAAGGGTCACAGAATAATATTATTATCATTATACAAATGCTGGCACTGATTATTATATAAGACTAAAGGGGACACAGATAAAAGGTATTAGACTAAATTGGGCACAGATTTGTGTCTGGGAATCTGAGAATGCATTACATGCAGTGTCCTTTGTGGGATAATCATGCTCCTCCTGATGACCACACCTACCCAATGGTAGGTCACACTTCAGTGGGCCCCTGCCGCTGCATTTCCCTGGTGGGCCCTTAATATCCCAGTCCGACACTGTTAGGGTGTGCTATATTTTGTCGATATGAGAATGTGGACATGGTTGTAGTGTAGATATGCTGCATGTCGACATTGCCCATGTTGACATTCATCATGTTGACACTGATGAAATGTCAACATGATTAGAATGCCGACAAAATGTCTCTGGTGGTCTAGTGGTGATTTACCCTGTACGGTGGGGCCTGCAGCTCCAGCGGTGTCTTCAGGTCTGGCGGTGATGTCCTGGTGACTTGTGGTGTATCCTGCTGTGCTTAACCCTCACCTCCTATAGCCTAGCCCTAACCCTCCCCCTAGTGCCTAACCCTAACCCTCCCCTCACATAGCTTAACCCTAACCCTCCCCAGAGTTCCTAACCCTAGCCCTCTCCTGCCATAGCCTAACCCTAACCCTTTCCAGAGTGCCTAACCCTAGCCCTCTCCTGCCATAGCCTAACCCTAACCCTTCCCCTAGTGCCTAACCCTAGCCCTCTGCTGCCATAGCCTAACCCTTCCCAGAGTGCCTAACCCTAGCCCTCTCCTGCCATAGCCTAACCCTTCCCAGAGTGCCTAACCCTAGCCCTCCCCTGCCATAGCCTAACCCTTTCCTCCTGTAGCCTAATCCTAACCCTCCCCCTAATGCCTAACCTTCACATAGCCTAACCCCAGAGTGCCTAACCCTAGCCCCCCCATGCCATAACCTAACTCTAACCTCCCCAGAGTGCCTAACCCTAGTCCTCTACTGCCATAGCCTAACCCTATCCCTCCCCAGAGTGCATAACCCTAGCCCTGCCCTGCCATAGCATAACCCTTTCCTCCTGTTGCCTAATCTTAACCCCCCCTAGTGCCTAACCCTAACCCTGCCATCCCATTGCCTAACCCTCCCCTTAGTGCCTAACCCTAGCCTTCCCCTCCAATAGCCTAACCGTGGCCCTCCCCTCCGATATCCTAACCCTAAACATTTCCTACTGTAGCCTAAACCTTGCCCCTAGTGCTTAACCCTAGCACTGCCCTCCCACAACCTAACTCTCCCCCTAGTGCCTAACACTAGCCCTCCCCTTCCATAGCCTAACCCTCCTCCTAGTGCTTAAAACTCCCTCTCGTAGCCAGGACCCAAACTCTCCTCTGCTGGTCCGTGCAGAATGCTGGTATTTGACATGTCAACATTTCACATATCGACATTGTGAACATGATGACATAAAATTCACCCAGACACTTCTATAATGCCCCTCCCATGCATAGTCACAATTCCAGAACACAGGCAAGTGTGCACCTCTCCCTTCACAATCCATCAGTCGACATTCAACTGTTCTCAATAATTCAGCCTCATTGCTTTACCTCCTAATGGCGGGGTTCAACTAGGAACTCAACTAGGGACGCCAGAACTGGCCCAAAGAACTGGAGCCTTACATCCATTCCCAAATTCAGTTCTCAAAGCCCCCTTGCAGTCCAGGTTTCAAAGCTATCATTGCTTAAACACAGATCGTTAAATCAAAATAACTGAGGCACTAATTATGTTACCCATGCTCAAGTATGGATATCCCTAAAACCAGGACTGTTAGGGGTTTTAAGGGCCGCGTTTGGGAAAAAATGCTCTAAAGATTTCTTTAAGATAGCAATTACTTGAGAAGAAGATATTAGAAAGACAGCGTTTCATCTCATAAAATATTTATTTGGAGTTTTTAAAAGACATAACACAGAAAAATGGGACACATACACTAGCTGCCAGTGCTTCTCTAAACATAGAGCCTGAGCCAGAGATGGACGCTAATGCGATCGCAG